>VONZ01001411.1:0-151154 GCA_012976165.1 Labeo catla | reverse complement strand
GGAACTAAAGAGACAAGACGAAGAGAAGATTTTCATGAGAAGAGAAGAGACCGAAGATGTGGAGAAGCAAAGAGATGAGGAAGATGTGAGGAGTTGAAGAGAATAAAATGTGAGAACTAGAAAGAATGCTGCCGCTGAAAAGTGAAGAGGATGAGACAAGATGAGAACTAAAGAGGAGACAAGAAGACCTTAAGAAGCAAGAGACGAGAAGATGGAGAACCGAAGAGAAGAGGACAAGCATTACGAAAACTGAAGAGACAAAACAAGATGTGAGAACTAAAGAGACAAGACTTGAAGAGAAGACATGAAAGAAAAGAGACGAGAAGATGTCAGATTTGAAGAGATGAGACGAGATGTGAGAGGTGAAGAGATGAGACGAGAAGACGTGAGAAGCGAAGAGATGAGAAGATGTGAGAGTTGAAGAGACAACGTGAGAACTGAAGAGACGAGACCAGACATGAAAAGCAAAGAGACGAGACCAGATGTGAGAACTAAAGAGGCAAGATCGACGAGAAGATGTGAGAAGCGAAGAGGATGAGGAAGATGAGATGAAGAATTTGAATGAACGAAGAGGAGACAAGACAATAGAAGAGACGAGACAAGAAGAGATGGAGAACGAAGAGGTGACGAGAATTGAAGGAAAAGCGAAGAGATGAGACTAATGAGGTTGGTGATGGAAGATGTGAGAGTTGAAGAGACAACGTGAGAACTAAAGAGAAGAGACAAGAAGACATGAAAAGTGAAGAGACGAGACAAGATGTGAGAACTAAAGAGGTGAGACAAGAAGACTTAAGAAGCGAAGAGACGAGACGAGAAGATGTGAGAACTGAAGAGAAGAGACAAGAAGATGAAAGAAGAGACAAAACAAGATGAGAACTAAAGAGTATCAAGACTTGAAGAGAAGATAGTGAGAAAGAGACAAGAAGATGCCTGATTTGAAGGATGAGACGAGAAGGCGTGAGGTAGGATGATGGAGAACTGAAGAGAAGAGACAAGACATGAAAAAACGAAGAGACGAGACAAGATGTGAGAACTAAAGAGGTGAGACAAGAAGACTTAAGAAGCGAAGAGACGAGACGAGAAGATGTGAGAACTGAAGAGAAGAGACAAGAAGACATGAAAAGTGAAGAGACAAAACAAGATGTGAGAACTAAAGAGACAAGACTTGAAGAGAAGACATGAAAGAAAAGAGACAAGAAGATGTCAGATTTGAAGAGATGAGACGAGAAGATGTGAGAAGAGAAAAGATGATGTGAGAACTGAAGAGAAGAGACAAGACATGAAAAATGAAGAGACAAGACAAGAAGATGTGAGAACTAAAGAGGCGAGACAAGAAGACTTGAGAAGCGAAGAGACAAGACGAGAAGATGTGAGAACTGAGGAGAAGAGACAAGAAGACACGAAAAGTAAAGAGACAAAACAAGATGTGAGAACTAAAGAGACAAGACTTGAAGAGAAGACATGAGAAGAGAAGAGATGAGAAGATGTTAGAGTTGAAGAGATGAGACGAGAAGATGTGAGAAGTGAAAAGACCACGTGAGAACTGAATAGAAGAGACAAGACATGAAAAGCGAAGAGACGAGACAAGTAGATATGAGAACTAAAGAGACAGGACAAGAAGACTTGAGAAGCTAAGAGACAAGTAAATGTGAGAACTGGAGAAGAGACAAGAAGACATGAAAAGTGAAGAGACAAAACAAGATGAGAGAACTAAAGAGACAAGACTTGAAGAGAAGACATGAAAAGAGAAGAGACGAGAAGATGTAAGAGGTGAAGAGGGGAGGCGAGACAAGAAGACGTGAGAACTAAAGAGGTGAGACGAGAAGACGTGAGAAGCGAAGAGATGAGAAGACGTGAGAGATGAGACGAGACGAGACGAGAAGAGAACATATGAGACAAGAAGATGCAATAGGTAAAGAAGTGATAAGTGATGAGATGAGAAGACGTGAGAAGTGAAGAGACGAGAAGATGTGAGAAAGTTATGATATGATTTGATAAATTTTATTTTATAAATATAAAATATAAAATTGATCAAATATTGATTATAACAGGGAGATATTTAGTCAATTTTGATGCAACGAGAATAAAAGGAGGCTTTGAAAAAGCACAAAACACTATACTGCATCACAATGCTCAGTTACGACGGAAAAGAGTTTGATAGTCGGCCAGCGAGACGCTGATGAGAGTCTGAGCCGTTCTGCTGCTGCTCACCACCGCTGATGAAGATTGGAAAACCAACTGAGCAAAGCATCCTGGGAAATCACCTCTAAATTCCCTCTAATAAGTGATCCATAACCCACCCGCCGCTTTGTGAGACACATTTGCCAGACCTAGATGGATATAAGACGGTCCTGATCGCTTTCTGAGGAGCAACGGCTGAGCAGCACTAATTAATAACCAAACAAACAGACAATTTTTCGTACCATAATTTGTAATAAGAATTATTAATAATTATAATACATGAATTATTATAATTTATAATCATTTATTAATAGTGAAAGAAATAATGATAATAATTATATCATATTATATATGATATATAATCATAATTTTAAAAATTAAACACTTAAATAATTAATAATAATAATGTGACTACAATTTAAGAAATAAAGTAAAGCAAAGTTTAAATCTCTCTAAAAGTCGTTTGTGTTGGTTTTGTCTGACAGCAGCTCATGTCGTTTCTCTCGCGCTTCTCTTCAGCAAACGTCTGCTTTAATGGAACTGTCCATCCCGCTGTCGGTTGGCGCTCTATTCACAGAGACGTGCTGACAAAGGCCGAAGCGGCCCGACACGATCTTTCATGTTTCAGCGCTGAAGGTTTTTAGAGGCTCGCCGTCCCAAGCAGCAATTTCAATGCTAAATAACAATCAAGGCTACAGCGAGCTAAAAACAGCAGCCCTGGCAGCGAACCATCAGTTACGCTCGGCCCGCGGGGACGACTTTAGCATTTCTCCAGAGGAACGGCACCTTTCAGCACGATTCCCAGCTAATGAAAAACACAGAGCATGGTAACGCGAGGCCGGAGTAAAGGGCACATGTTTAAAACAGCAGCTGAGGAACCGGTGACATTCAGACTCGACGTTCACTTTACATCTCATATTCCTGAAACAGCATTTATACGCACTGATTTACATCTGCCTCAAACACACACTAAACAGGGTTGCCAGGTCTGCGGAACCAAACCGACCGGTTGCTACTCAAAAGCAGCCAAATCCACGATCAAAATTAGCCAAAAACCTGCTTCCAGGAGGTCCTACCTAGGTCAAAATCGTGTTCCGGGGGACGGGGGATTTTGATTCAACCTGCAAAAAGAATGAATGTCATGGCACTACTATCCCATGACATTCAACGCAATTACAAACAGAAAATCAATTCTGATTTAATGTTGAATCAAAAGATCTGACCTGGTGACCAGAAGGATATTTTAGTGTGACATACTATCATATTTTTGGTTATTATTTTACATTTTAATTAGATTTTTAATTAAAATTTTAATTTTATAATTTGATATTGTAATTTTATTAATTTCATTCATTATTTTTATTTATTTATTTATTTATTTATTTTTAGTATTTTTATATCCAGAAGGATATCAGTATTATTTTGGTGTGACATACTATCATATTTTTGGTTATTATTTTACATTTTAATTAGATTTTTAATTAAAATTTTAATTTTATAATTTGATATTGTAATTTTATTAATTTCATTCATTATTTTTATTTATTTATTTATTTATTTATTTTTAGTATTTTTATATCCAGAAGGATATCAGTATTATTTTGGTGTGACATACTATCATATTTTTGGTTATTTCAAATTTTAATGAAATGTTTAATTAAAATTTTGTTTTAGAATTTAATATTACAATTTTAATTAATTAATTAATTAATTAATATTATTATTATTTATTTATTTATTTTTTTGTATTTTTATATCCAGAATGATATTAGTATTATTTTACTATGTCATACTCTCATATTTTCAGTTATTATTTTAAATTTTAATTTGATTTTTTATATAAATTTTATTTTATAATTTAATATTATAATTGTATTAATATTTATTTTATTTTTATATTATTACTTTTTCTTAAATATTAAAAAAAATAAATAATGATATAAAGAGAAATCCAAAATCCCCTCTGTAAAAATCTTTGATTAGATAATACTCTTTAAAAAAAATTGTTTAAATCTTTGAGTCTTTAGTTTGTTAGTGTGAATTTTTACATTGATGTCAGACTGATTCAATATTGTGACAGCATCTTTCTATTTAAATCCATCAGGAATCAAAAAAATCATTTGTGCATTAAATTCGCTGGATTATACAGCAATAAAATATGAACACATTATGATTCAATATATTTATTAATATTTCTATTTATCTTCACTACTGGTTGAAAGTTTTACTTTATTTTATATATATTTAAAAGAAGTTTCTTCTGCTCACAAAGCCTGAATTTATTTGCTACTAAACTTTGCTTTAAAATACTGTGAAAATTGTGAAATATTATTATTATTCAAAATAGCTGTTTTCTATGTGAATATCTGTTAAACTGTAATTTATTTCTGTGATGCGCAGCTGAATTTTCAGCATCATTACTCCAGTCTTCAGTGTCACATGATCCTTCAGAAATCATTCTAATATGCTGATTTGCTGCTCAACAAACATTTATGATTATTATCAATGTTGAAAACAGTTGTGCTTATTTTTACTAGAGAGTGGAGTAATGATGCTAAAAATTCAGCTTTGATCACAGGAATAAAATTAAGTTTTACAATATATGCACATAGAAATCAGCTATTTTGAATTATAATAATATTCCAGAATTTTCACAGCATTTTGATTAAATAAATGCACCTTTTGTGAACAGAAGAGACTTCTTTCAAAAATCTTAAATATTACAAAATGTTAAAAAGTAGTGAATTTACAGCTAAATAAATAGCTACTAACAGTTATGATCATGCAGTCCACGTCTACACAGAGCAGTTCCTCTATTACTGCTGCGGATCTGGATGTGGTTCAGGTCTCAGATCTGCAGCTCATGTCAAGAGAGGCTGAGAGTTTTGGCCGCTCTATCAAACGGCTCGCGGAAATCCTCTCGTGTCTTCTCTCTCCTCAGAGCGGCTCCAGTTCAAAGCTGAAACACAATCCTCCACACCTCTCCTGCTTCTACCTGGAGCTGTGAAATCGATCCGGTGACAGCTGAAGACAAACCGCCAGCGTTACAGGAACACTGAGCCCATCAAACGCTCCTGTCTCATTCTGAATACTGAATGAGGATCTGTTGGGCTCGGGTTGATGTTCTGGATATGCTCGGATGCTCATTTGACCCTTATTAACATACCAGAATCATAATCACCTCAAAATCAAAAGAAAATCTTGGAAATTATCATTTGCATAAAGTAAATGAGGCCACTGCAGGACCATTTACATTTTATTTCAATAACACATTTCTGGCCAAACTCTCATTACTGTAATCTGTAACGGTCATCTTATTTTTAATTGTTCTCGTGACTCTCATTATTCTCAACACTGATACTCATTAGATTCTCATTTAAATAATACATTTTTGTTTATTTATCAGCACTATTTATTTTTTGTACTTCACAATTTAAATTATTTTGGTTTTGTGGCTCATTATTCAACAGTGATTCTCATTAGCCTCTCATATTTTATATTTATCAGCATATTGTTTTTTGGTTTTTTTTTAGCACAACAATTATTTGTGTTTAAATAATTTAAATTTAAAGAATTTAAATAATTACTTTGGATTACAGCAATAAGAATTTGAGGGGTTGCATGTAATTTTTCTCCTGATTTTTGGGTGAAATATGACCTGAAATTGTAATGTTCTTGAGATTTTTTTTTTTTGGTCTGATGCTGATGGTAAATCAAAAGGAGTAATAGCTTTTGGTAAAAATATTTAACACTTTTTTTATTAAATGTAAGGAGTGATATTTCACAGTCTTCAAGGTTTCTATATTCAAACAACTATTATTTATCAACTATTTGCTCCATATGCTGTCATATAATCAGCAATTGTAAAAAAAAAACAGAACACAATCATGTAGTCCTTAAACTTCATGCATCCCTAAACCTCTTCACTAATATAGAAAAATATCTCACAATTCAGACTTTTTTTCTTAAAATTCTCTTAATTTAAAATTTCTTAAAAAATTTTAAAAGACTGATTTGTGAGATATAAAATAAGAATTGCAAGACATACACTGCAAAAAGATTTTCTTACTTAGTATTTTTATCGTTTTGTATAAATATCTAAACATTCTTGAACCAATCATTTACTTGACAATTAAAATCACTAAAGATTTTAAATCTTCTTTTCTAAAGAGCAACATTAAAACAAGCAAAAATATCTGCCAAGAAAAATAATAATTCAAAGGCTATATTTTTGATAATGATTTTAGAAAACAAGACTTAAAATCTGAAGTTGTTTTACTTAAATTCATGTTTCAGTAAATTCATCTTGATTCAAGAATTTTTAGATATTTATATTAGAAAACAAGACAAAAATACTAAGTAAGAAAATCATTTTTTGCAGTGTTAACGCAATTGAGAACAAAAGTCTGAACTGTGAGATATAGATTAATAAAAAATAAAATAAGTTTTTTTTTCTTTTTTTAACATTTTGAACTGTCATTATGCTGATTTTTTCTCACAATTACGAGTTTATTCACTTAAATTATGATTCTTTTCTCACAATTCTTTTGGAAAGAATTTCAAGAAAAAAAATCTGAATTGTGAGATGAAATGTCTTTTTTTTTTTCTGTGACAGAAACAGGCTTCCATAGGATTTCATGTTAAGAAAGAGTTCATGCAGTCTACATAAAAAAAAACAAAAAAAAGTCCAAAGCGTCATTCACACTGCCTGCAATTCAGGAACAGCGACCAACAATCTACACAAAGAAACCACTCACAGAAAAGAGCAATCACCAGTGAGATCACTTTAACATCTCAGCTGTTTCTCTAACACTGCAATGAGATTCAATGGAGAGGAAAAAAACCTGCTTCTCAAATGTTTCTCCCACAAAAAAGACCCCAGGAATCACACGTCTCAAACTCTATGTCAAAGTCAGAGATCTCAACATGAACTCAAACATTTCTCATCAAACGATCATTTACTGGACGGTGACTAGTGACTCATTTGCATCACTATTATTTCTCCACAGGACATTTAGAAAAAAACATCTGAGCTGAACTCACAGTAGACGTCCACCCTGATGGACTTGATGGCCGGTGAACCCAGTCCGTTCTCGGCCTTGCAGTAATAGCGTCCGCCCTGATGTCTCTGGATCTTTGCGATGTGAAGGGTTTCGTTGAAAACGCTGGAGTCCTGGAATCGGTCTGAAACGCTGCCTGCTGTTTTGGTCCATCGAATCTGCATGAGAAAAGAACTATTTCAATCTCTAATCATACCATTTCACATATTACACACCATTTACAGTCTAATGGAGCGCTGAAGGAAGCACATATGCATGTTAATGTTGCATGAACAAGTGCATAAGCATCGATGCATGTCTGATGCATGTGAATAATCTACATCTATGAAGCTGCAAACAGCTCTTTAGAAACAGACTTTAACCCAACTCTGCTGAACTTAGCAAACACCACTGATAAAGGCAAGACAATATACAGACAAAAACATTGTTTTGATTTTTTTTTTTCATGCATTGGTCTATTTTGGTTGCATCCAAAATGCACATTTAAAGTGTTTATTTTATATTGTTTTATCTACAGATTTCATATCTTTAATAAAAATTTCTCCTCCACATCAGCAGCATTTACATACACCAAAACTTACAGTTTTATTCCTCTATCTATTATGAAGGTTTATTATTGCACTTTATCTATTTGCATCTTTAAATGTTCACATTTCTCAAAATGAGTTTCTTTCTCCACTTCAGCAGAACACACATACACCAAAACGTAGAGTTTTATTCCTCTCTGTATTCTGAAGATTTTTACTGCGGGGTTTGTTCATATAACATTTGTTTGATAAATATTAAACATTTTATTACACATGGTGAAAATGTATTTGTTTTCTGTCTGTTAACAGTATTTTCTAATTTATGGGGTGATAAAAAGAGAAATCCAAAATCCCCTCTGGACAAACCTTTAACTCTAATATGTCAGCAAAATCAAACAAGAATTTTGAACCAGTGTTCAGACTAGTGGGAAAAAAAACCCCATCCAAAACACACCTTGCAGCGTTTGTTTTTATTGAACTTACATCTGTAGATTTCACTTTCAATCCATTTCTTCAAAAGTTTTTTCTCCACTTCAGCAGCACTTACATACACCAAAACTTAGAGTTTTATTTCTCTCTATGTTCTGAAGGTCTTTACTGAAGGGTTTGTTCATATATCATTCTTTTGATAAATATTTAACATTTTATTAAACATAGTTAAAATGTATTCGCTGTCTGTCTGTTAACAGTATTTTCTAATTTATGGAGAGATAAAAAGAGAAATCCAAAATCCCATCTGTAGTTTTTTTTTTTTTCAACTAATATGTCAACAAAATTAAACAAGAATTTTGAACCACTGTTCAGACTAGTGAAAAGAAACTTACATCTGTAGATTTCACTTCCAATCCGAATCTTTAAAAGTTTTTTCACCACGTTAGCAGCACTTACATACACCAAAACTTACAGTTTTATTCCTCTCTATATTCTGAATAGTTTTACAGAGGGGTTTGTTCATATGCAATTCATTTGGTAAATATTTAACATTTTATTCATGTAACATTTGTTTGATAAATATTAAACATTTTATTACACATGGTGAAAATGTTTTCATTTTCTATCTGTTAACAGTATTTTCTAATTTACAGAGAGATAAAAAAAATAATCCAAAACAGTCCCCCCTGTACATTTTTTTAACTTTAGTATCAACAAAATTAACAAGAATTTTGAACCAGTTTTTAGACTAGTGGAAAGAAAACCAAAATACACATTTAAGCGTTTGGTTTTTATTGAACTTACATTTGTAGATTTCAATTCCAATCCATTCCTTTAAAAGTTTTTTCTCCACTTCGGCAGCACTTACATACACCAAAACTTGCAGTTTTATTCCTTTCTATATTCTGAAGGGTTGTACTGAGGGGTTTGTTGATATGTCATTCATCCGATATATATTTAACGTTTCATTAAACATGATTAATTTTTTTCTGCTTGTTGATAGTAGTTTCTAATTTACGTAGTGTCAAAAAGAAAAATCCAAAATCCCCTCTAGAAAAACCTTTAACTCTGATATGTCAACAAAATCAAACAAGAATTTTGAACCAGTGTTCAGACTAGTGGAAAGAAAATATCCAAAAAAGACACATTTACGTGTTTATTTTTTGATACTTTATCTATTTGCGCCTATAGATTTCAATTCCAATACATATCTTTAAATGTTTTTCCTCCACGTCAGCAGCACTTACATACACCAAAACTTACAGCTTTATTCCTCTCTATATTCTAAAGTTTTTTACTGAGGGGTTTTTTCATATATCATTTGCTTGGTATATATTTAACATTTTACTTAAAAAACATGGTTAAAATGTATTTTACCTGTCTCTCGGTGGTATTTTCTGATTTATGGTGTGATGAAATGACAAATCAAAAATCACCTCTGGAAAAACCCTTAACTCTACTATGCCAACAAAATAAAACAAGAACTTTGAACCAATGTTTAGATTTCTGTTCTATAAATGTAACACAAATTAGCGCACATTTCATTAGATAATGCATTATTTGTGTATTTAAACATAACATTTCAGAAAATTTGTAATACAAAACAACTGTCTTAACGTGCAGTGATTAATGAACTGGGGAAAGAGTTTAGATTTCTGTTAGGTAAAATTTGTACCCTATTCTCCCGCAGTGTCTTGCTATTTTGTGCATCTCTTTATACAACTCGACAGCGTGACTATAAACCACCCACACAAGACGTACCGTCAGCCTGAGCATCAAAACTCTGCAAGTCAAAGCTTGTTAGTCTGCAGAAATCTGGAACGCAGGTCTGAAATAAATGCGAATGCACCAATAAGCACCGAGACTCAAAACTGCAGCGACCCGACCTTGAAAACAATGAATCACGCTGCGAACTAAACTCGCTGTTTACACTTTAGATGCTTTTTGCTTTAGCCACAAATGTATCTACAACTCCATTAGTGCACAAACAAGATTTGTGAGAAACTTATTAACCAAATGTCTTGAAAACCATTTGGTTCCAGTGTTTTTTTAAATGCAGCCAGCTCTCGATCCTTAACTCAACACGTCTGACATTTTCAGTTGAAGTCGCATCTTTCTACAGCCGTGTGTGTGAAGATGCTGTGTGGCACTATGTCACAGTCACTCGTTTGTCAAACAAATGCCAGTGCGAGTCCTCTGGGAGCCCCTCCTTGCCATTTTGTCTTGACAATGCCACTGTCAATTTAGCTAGCGTGTTAAGACGCCGCGTGTTCTGCGGAGTCAAGCGGAGTGACAAGGTGATACCACACGCTGCCGTTCGCTTTATTTCACAAACGCGTCCCAGTCGACATGGAGATTAACCGTCGTGTTCCTGTAGATCCGAGGGGCGGATCTGATGAGAATTGAGCGTCCCAGTCATGGGATCCTGGGAAAGTTGGGACAAGGGGAGGGAGGGTCTGTTTTTGTCAGTCTGCGTGATTCAGGCCGCCCAACTCATTAGTCCCATAAATTGAACCTCAGGAAAAAACTATGCTTTTTGTTTATAGGCGCTGTTTAAATTACAACAAAGCACTGAAACACTGACTCCAATTCACAACTCAAGCATCAGGTATCTTACTCCATAAAATCAATAACTGATCTTGGTTTGGAACACTAAACTGAAGACAAGCAGTTATGGGGGCAATAAGATCATCCTAATGTGAACTGATACACCATATTTCAGACTGTTTTAGCCTCGAGCCAAATAATAAATACTGACATTATAGCAGCAGATTCAGATTTATGACACTTATGTTCTAAAAGAATGAGGTTTAAAGCCCCTGAAATGGATATTTCAGCATATTAGATGTCAGACGAACCAACACCATCACATAAACATTATTTTATTTTATTTTATTTTATTATTTATTATTATTATTATTATTTTTTATTTTTTTCCACAAGACTGTACATAAGTCAAGCAGTCTGCAGAATTTTTATTTTATTTTATTATTTTATTTATTATTATTTTATTTTATATCCACATTATCGTACATAGGTCAAGCAGTCTGCAGCATTTTTTGTTTTGTTTTGTTTTTTGTTTGTGTTTTATTTTGTTTTATATCCACAAGACCGCACATAGGTCAAGCAGTCTGCAGAATATTTTATTTTATTTTATTTTATTTCATTTTATATCCAAATGTACATACATAGGTTAAGCAGTCTGCATATTTTATTTTATTTTATTTTTTTATTTTATTTTATACCCACATTACCGTACATAGGTCAAGTAGTCTACAGAAAAATGTATTTTATTTTATTTTATTTTACATCCAAATGTACATACATAGGTCAAGAAGTCTGCATATTTTTTTATTTTATTTTATTATTTTATTATTTTATTTATTATTATTTTAATTTATATCCGCATTACCGTAAATAGGTCAAGCAGTCTGCAGAAAATTTTATTTTATTTTATTTTATTTTATTTTGTTTTGTTTTATTTTATTTTATATTCAAATAAACATACATAGGTCAAGCAGTCTGCACATTTTATTTTGTTTTGTTTTGTTTTGTTTTATTTTATGCCAGATTCAGGCCATTTTTAACACTGATGACAGTATTTCATAATTTGAAAAAATAAAAATAAAAAATACTGGAATGTTTCACAAAAAAATACTAGTTTTTCTACTTTTAAAAAAATGTACAATCATTTTAATGTGTTACTTGCCATTTCTTTGCAATTGTCTAAAATTTACTAGCAATTTATGAGTGAAAGATTCATTTTTTTGAAAGAAATGAATACATTAATACAAAAATTGTGCAGCACAAACATCAGAAATGTTTGTTGAGCAGCAAATCAGCATACTAGAATGATTTCTGAAGGATCATGTGACACTGAAGACTGGAGTAATGATGCTGAAAATTCAGCTGCGCATCACAGAAATAAATTACACTTTAACTGATATTCACATAGAAAACAGCTGTTTTAAATTGTAATAATATTTCAAAATTGTTCTGTATTTTTAAACAAATAAACACAGCCTTGGTGAGAAGAAAAGTCTTCTTATAAACAGACATGGTATACTTCACAAACACAAAATACAGTCACGTGAGAGTGTGTTTGAGTATTTAACACAACGTTGTGTTTCTGTGTGAAAGTTGGAGCCGGAGAGGACAGACAGACTCTAAATCCGCACTGTCTGTGTTTGTGATTAATCTGACAGTCATTTCAAACTGAGGTGTCGTCATGAATATGAATCGAGTCGGCCGTGATCTCTGCGAGAAGATTCAACAAAGACGAGCGTCTGCCGGAAACCCAGCCACAGAAACACCAGCAATATAAAACCCTGCTCATATTTCTGAAATATACAGGTGCTCCTCAAACTGCTGAGAGAACAGGCCTTCAAAACACAAAGATTCAGGGTAAAGGAAAAATCTCACTCATAAGAGACTGTGGTGTTTAATAAGTTCATCGGTTTGTCCCTTCATCCCCATTAAAACACACCAAGAGTTTCTGTCCTGCAGCGTCAGCAGATTCAGCATCCTCATATATTCACATTTACACGGGAGCTTTCGGTTTCTGACGCTTCACTGCATCAATATAAACTACATTGCTGGTTTGCAGTTAAAGCTGAATCATGTCATTTTGACTCCAAACAGAATTCTAGAAATAATGGCCATTTTTAAACATACTTCCATTCACTTCTACAAACAGCATAATATAGTACAAAAGTGCAACTCCTGTTGTCTCTCACATCAAAATCCAGCTACACATTTGTTTAGAGCTGTTGTAAACTCTGCTTGATCTGTGCAGATTTCTCTCCTGATTCAGACCAGACCACTTTTTCACGGGAGGAAGCGTTATTATTCATTATGGACTCGTATTTTAGTTCAAAAAGTCTTAAAGATGGATTTGTTTCATCTTTTCCCTTCTCGAGATGTTAACTGATGTTTTTATCAGCTGTTTGGACTCTCATTCTGACGGCACCCATGCACATCCATTGGTGAGCAAGTGATGGAATGACACATTGCTATAAAATGTCATCTTTTCAGTTCATTAGTGATGCAAGATTAGAATGAGTTTGTTTCTTCAGCACATTTGTAGAAATGTGTCATTCTATCACTGTCTCACCAATGGATGTGAATGGGTGCCGTCAGAATGAGAGTCCAAACAGCTGATAAAAACATCACGATAATCACGAAGTAATCCACACCACTCTAGTCGATCAGTTCACATCTTGAGAAGACAAAAGATGAAACAAATCCATCATTAGGACGTTTTTAAGTAAAATACGAGTACACAATCCATAATAACACTTCCTCCAGTGAAAAACTGGTCTGGTCTGAATCAGGAGAGAAATCTGCACAGATCAAACACTGTTTACAAGCCCAAACAGCTTTAAACAAATATGTGGCTGGATTTAGATGTGAGAGACAACATGAGATGGACTATTTCACTGGAGGAAGTGTTATTATGGATTATGGACTCAATATATAATAGTTAAAAACGTGGTAATAATGGATTTGTTTCTTCTTTTGTCTTCTCAAGATGTGAACTGATGGACTGGAGTGGTGTGGATTACTTGTGGATTATTGTGATGTTTTTATCAGCTGTTTGGACTCTTATTCTGACGGCACCCATTCACATCCATTGTTCAGCAAGCGATGGAATGACAAATTTCTTTGCTATTAAATGTCATCTTTTCAGGTCATTGCTGATACAAGATTAGGATGAGTTTGTTTCTTCATCACATTTGGAGAAATGTAGCATTCCATCACTTACTAATGGATGTGAATGGGTGCCACCAGAATAAAATACATTGAGTCCATAATCCATAATAACACTTATTATACTTATAAAAGTCCATCTCCTGTTGTCTCTCACATCAAAATCCAGCCACATATTTGTTTAGAGCTGTTTTGTCTTGTGAAGAGTGCTTGATCTGTGCAGATTTCTCTCCTGATTCAGACCAGACCACTTTTGCACAGGAGGAAGCGTTATTATGGATTATGGACTCATATTTTAGATAAAAACGTCTCAAGATGTGAACTGATGGACTGGAGTGGTGTGGATTACTTGTGGATTATTGTGATGCTTTTATCAGCTGTTTGGACTCTCATTCTGACGGCACCCATTCACATCCATTGGTGATCAAGTGATGGAATGACACATTTGTCTAAACCTGATGAAGATCCTGAGGGAACCTGATGGCCTGAGCGTGAGCACATATAGAGCAAATGTTCCTTTTTAGATGAACTATTCCTTTAAATTGAAGATTTTATGGTGTCTAAGCTGTTTTTTCAGCGTCTGGTGGGAATGGAGTGTCCTGACAGAGAGAAATAGACGCTCGATCCACCCGAGGCTCTAATTGAGATGCCGTTTGCGATCGTCATGATTCTGCCAATGTATGCCGGCGCACGCATGGAGAATAAATCTGTCTTGTGACCTGCTGAAATGACTGCTCTCCAAACGCCACACTTTGCCTCCTAATTGCTTGTTTGCTTTTTTTGCATTGAAACAGACGCTGAAAGTGGTTTAAGGCCACCGGCGAACAGACATCAGAGCGCTGCGGTCAGACTCACCACCACATCAATACCGCTAATATCACAGCGTCACACAGATGTGTGTGTATACACTGAAACATTTACTGTGAGTTCATATAAAAAAATATGTAAAACATAAAACCGCAGCGTAGGAATATGTGATCGAAATGAGAACGTGAAACCAGAACTGACTTTTATCACAGCATGAATCTGATGAAAATGGCCTGAACATGGAATGCATAAATAAATAAAAAACAGAAGGAAAAAATACATACTATGAGGGTCACAGTAGGAAGCAGTTTTTGTTTGTTTGTTTTTAAATTATGAAATAATGTACATCACGTATTTTACCTTGAGTCTGGCTTACATTACAATTTATTAATCTTTATGTATTTGACTGCAATAAGAAGGACTTATGCAGAATATCAAAAAAACACAATCAGAATTGACTTAAAATCTGTAAATTGCACTTTCATCAGTGATAAAAATAATAAAATAAAATAAAATAAAATAAAATAATCCATTCTCCAAACTCCAAAATGCAGGGTTGTGTGGGTGGGTAAATAAATAAATAAATAAATAAATAAATAGATAGATAGATAGATTTCTTGAACATTTTGATGAAAAATAAAATAAAATTAATAAAAATAAATCTATAAAAAATAAAAATTTACAAATATACAAAAACAATCCATCTATTCCCCAAACTCCAAAACGCAGGGATGTATTAATTATTATTAATTAATTAATTATTAATTAATTAATTATTATAAAATAATCCATCCATTCTCCAAACTCCAAAATGCAGGGTTGTGTGGGTTAATTAATTAATTAATTAATTAATATTTATGTTTGTTTAAAATTTTTATGAAAAATAAAATAAAATAAATAAAAATAAATTGATAAAAAACTAAAAATAAACAAATATACAAAAACAATCCATCTATTCCCCAAACTCCAAAAAGCAGGGTTGTATTAATTTATTATTAATTAATGAATTATTATAAAATAAAATACAATTCTGCAGACTGCTTGACCTGTATGGTCATGTGGATATAAAATAGAATAGAATAAAATAAAATAAAATAAAATAAAATAAAATAAAATAAAATAAAATAAAATAATCCATCCATTCTCCAAACTCCAAAATGCAGGGTTGTGTGGGTAAATGAATGAATGAATGAATGAATGAATGATTTTATTTATTTATGTTTGTTTAACATTTTGATGAAAAATAAAATAAAATAAATAAAAATAAATCTATAAAAATAAAAATATAAAAATAAACAAAAATAATCAATCTATTCTCCAAACTCCAAAATGCAGGGTTGTATAAATAAATAAATAAATAAAATTGCTTAATATTTTGATGTAAAAATAAAATAAAATAAAATAAAATAAAAATATATGTAGATTGCATGACCTATGTATGGTCATGTGGATATAAATAAAATAATAAAATACATTAAAATAAAATAAAATAAAATAAAATAAAATAATTGTGCATTTGACCAATTTTTCCAAACTACTTAAAGAGGCAGTTCACATTTCTGCCATCATTTACTTGCCCTCATGTCATTCAAACCTGCATGACTTTCTCTTTTCTGTGAAACATTTAAAAAAAAAAAAAAAGAAAGCTCACGCTGCTCCACTTCATATGATGGAAGTGAACAAAAGCTACTGAGCTTCAAAATGACTAAATGTCATGAAAGCAGCACATATGACACAAGCTTTGTGAAACAGACTAAATTTGCTTTTACATTCGTTTTATAAAAGACTCCCTGATCTGAATGTGCTGATGTCAAACCTCTGTTTCTCCACTGAAGAGAGGAAAAAATCAGACAGGTTTCAGATGAGTAAATGATGACAGAACAATCCTGTTCAGGTGAATTATCACTTTAGTTCTGAGACATTCACAGAGCTGATACTCATTGTTACTCCTGAAAGGGAAACGTGACACTTTATAATTCACATTAACACACTGTAATGAGCACTAAATCAAACTACACCACTATGTTCTGAAAAATAGATTCTTATGGGTTCTAATGATATAAAAGACTTCATGTTTTGAATATATTCCTAGTTAATCCATGGTAACAACAAATTAACCATGGTTTTGCTACACTAGTCAGTACACTTTTACTATGATAAACCATGACTGATTTTCTTAAGGAATTTGTATTTGTGTATTCATTCTTTTTTTTCTTTTCTCTTTGTTTTGTTTTTATAACTGTACTGTTTCACTAAAAAAAAAAACCCCACAAAATTAGAAGAAGAAAAAAGATCCGCAGTACAAGTGCCGATCCGATCAAAAGATCTGAGTCAAATGATTCGCGATCCGCGCTCCGAAGAACCGATCTGAATAATGATCTGCGAACCATCATGCCAGATCGGGACTTTGGGTCGCGAATCGTTCAGTTCGCGAAATGATTCGAAAACCCGTTTCGATGTTCCAATCCAAATCAAATGATTCGCGAACCCGCTATTAAAGTTCTGAACTGAATCAAATGATTCGCGATACGCGCTCCGAAGATCCTATCTGAATAATGATTCGCGAATCATCATTTCCGATCGGGACATCGGATCGCGAATCGTTCGTTCGCAAAATGATTCGAGAACCCGCTCCGATGTTCCGATCCAAATCAAATGATTCGCTAACCCGCACTGACGTTCAGATCTGAATCAAATGATTCATGATCTGCGCTTCAAGGTCGTGATCTGAATAATGATTCGCGAATCATTTCAGAACGGGACTTTGAATTGTGGATCGCGAATCATTCAGTTCGCGAAATGATTCGAGAACCCGCTCCAAAGTTCCGATCCAAATCAAATGATTCGCTAACCCGCACTGAAGTTTAGATCTGAATCAAATTATTTACGATCCGTGCTCCAAAGTTGCGATCTGAAATGATTCGCGAATCGCTATTCAGTTAAAAGCGCAGCTCGTGAATCAATTGATTCCGATCTGAACTTCAATGCGGGTTCGCGAATCATTTGATCTAAATAACGATTCGCAACCCATCATTTCAGATCTGGACTTTGGATTGTGGATCGCGAATCATTTAGTTCGCGAATTGATTCGCGAATCCGCTCTAAACCAAATGACTCGCGAACTCGCTCCGAAATTCTCATCTAAAATCAAATGAGTCGCGATACGCACTTCACAGTCCAGTTTTGAATCAAACGATTCACGATCCGCGCTCCAAAGTTGCGATCTTGATTCGTGAATCGTTATTCAGTTTGAAGCGCAGATCGTAAATCAGTTGATTCAGATCTGAACTCCAGTGCGGGTTCGCGAATCCTTTGATCTGAAACGATTCGCGAACCATCATTTCAGATCTGGACTTTGGATTGTGGATCGCGAATCATTTAGTTTCCGAATTGACCCGATCTGAACCAAAGGACTCGCGAACTCGCTCCGAAGTTCTCATCTAAATTCAAATGATTCGCGATACCCGCTTTAAAGTCAAGTTTTGAATCAAATGATTCGCGATCTGAATGGAGTGCTTGAAAACAGTGAATCGTTCTGCAAAGTCTCAAGTGATTCGGAGTTTTGAAAAGCTGGGTTTCACACACCACTACGTGCTTTGTAAAAATCATTACAAGCGATCGAAGGCACGAGTTTGAATCAATCGGAGCGGCTCCTGCGTAAATGACTCGCTCAATTGAATCGGTTCCTCCGCTTTTCGCTTCTTTAGCCGTGTTTACACGACACTATCAGTACTACAACTGTCTTAGCTCGCTAGTTTAATGACATTAACTGAAATAAGCGAATAAAATAGTGATGTTTACAAATAAAATATCCATATTTGGATTCCAAAGATAACACAAATCTCCTCCATATTGAGGTGTGGTAACCGGTTTACTGCTAACTAGTGAAACACTCCATTAATATGACGAGCTGCAGCTCAAAATACATGTTAGATGGAAACATTGTGCATTATGATGGAGTTTGTAGCTTAATTCACTATATTTGAAATAGTTTGAGCTGCAGTTCAATAGGAATCAGTTGAAAACATCCAGTCATTTCATAGCACTGAAATGATTTATCAGTATATATAGTGATAAATATTTGAGAAATGATGGTTGTATGTGATTGTATTAGTCTACACAGAGTCATAGAGTAAATAGGAGAAGCAGAAGAACACAAAATTAAAGTTAAAGAGGGTAAACCTTATCATTCGATTGAACTAAAACACTTCGGCTAGCTTAATATATCACTTCTCAGTTAATATCAACGGTGTGACCGATTTCAGATGCGTCACATACACATTTATTAAATCGTTTGATCAAAATTATTGCTAGAGACATGTCAAAGCATCTCTGCTAAATTCTACAAACATCTGCTAAGTGAAGACTAATGTATATAATAATGTTTTTTCTTGATCAACGACAGACGGCAGTGACAGTCTGATCCGTCTGGACGGAATACATGCTGGTGCCCAAAGGGATTCTGGGTAACAAATGCTGTGTGCACGTACCGAAACGCTCTCGAGGAATGAAAGGCTGCAGAAATGGGCGTCTGTATGGCGGTTTAGGACCGGAGCGGCCGCTGGTGAACGGTGGCGTAATCGGAGCGATTCGGGACAAACGGAGGATTATGAACACTAATGCCAACATGACACGAGGTTATTAATGGCGGATTCTCTTACTGAACTCATCCAAACGACTCTCAGGTTGTCACGACTCCTGATTGTTTTCACGTTAATCAATTATTGAATATTTACTCGCTGTATAATCAGGTTTTGCTCCGTTCTGGTGAAGATCATCAATAACACTGTTCATGATCCAATCAGTTTCTCGTTGGTAATGTTTTCCTCATTTATTTTTTAGAAATGTGACACTTTGGAAGTGAACTGGTTTGATTCACATTGACTAAGATGAATTAAACATTATAAAATGGCAACTGCATGTGCAATAAATTACTGTCTTTTACTAGAATCATTAAATCATTGATTTTCCTATACTCAGCACACATTTGGTGGCAGAAACTTTGATATTAAAGCCATTAATACAAAAATGAGTCCATAAATAAATAAATCGTATTAATTCTGCAGTGTTATTAGTAACTAAAACTAAATATTAATTGCTTTAGCAATAACTGAAAATAAGTTTAGGATAAAATACTTACTAAGTATAAAAATATAAAGGAACTCCTAACAAACAAACAAACAAACAAACAAATATATATATATATATATATATACACACACACACACACACATATTAAAGAAATATTAAAATATCAAAAAAAAAAATTCTAATTACCTAATTTAATAGTAATCAGTCATTTTATTTTTTTTACTCTTAAGTATTTAGTAAATAAATAGTGCTGGAAATATTAAAATATGTATATAAAATATTACAAATGTCTAATTATCTAATTTAATAATAATTAGTAATGTTAACAGTTTTTTTTTATTTTTTATAATTACCTAATTAATAAATAGTGCCGGGTAATGATTAATTGTGATTAATTGCATCCAAAATAAAAGTTTTTGTATATATATATATATATATATATATATATATATATATATATATATATACACACACATGCATGTATATATTTAAGACAAATATATTGTTTATTAATTAAATGTATTTATGTATAATATAAATTATATGAATATAAATAAATAAAATAATATATATATAAAATTGTATTTATTTATATTCATATAATTTATATTATACATAAATATGAAACGTAATAAACAATATATTTATGTTTATTAATTAAATGTATTTATGTATAATATAAATTATATGAATATAAATAAATACAATTATATATATATATATATATATATATATATATATATATATATATATATGTATATATATATATATTTTCCCCTAGACTTCTACAATTTTTGTAATGTAAAAAAAGTCAGAGACAAAAAGACAAATTTTTGCTTCATATTTTTTATATTTTAGTAGAATTAATTTATAGAAAATTATTAAAATCTAAAATTCAAATGAAAATTCTAAATATAAAAAATATAATATTAAATACTACAATAGTAAATTATATTTTTTTTGTCCTAGAACTCGACTTCTACAACTGAACCGCCGCAATGTAAAAAAAAAAAAAAAAGTAAATAAATCCACACACATGCATGTATATTTTTAAGAAAAATATATTATGTTTTAATATGTTAAATCTATTTATATATAATATCAATTATATGAATATAAATGCATACATGTAAATGTATGTAAATATTTTCAAAATATATACTATGTGTGTATACATCATAAATATACACAATACACACACATATATTACGTAGACAAAAACTTTTATTTTGGATGCAATGAATCACTGCCCAGCACTAGTCCTAAATAATAATTATATTAAGAATAAAGTATATGTAAAAGAAAGGTGTAAAATAAACGTTTTGCTTATAACTATAATTTCAGTGCATATTAATATTTATTTACGGCCCAAAACGTCTCAGTGGAGAATCTCCTGTAGTTGAGATGCGGCGTGGCTCTGGACCGGATCAGACGTCTTCCATCTTAATGATCTGATTTCAAAGGAGACTCCAGGAGTCTTTGATCTGCCCTCGTTCTCGGTTTCATATTTTAATGAAGCGTCGGAGCGTCGCACGCATGAGATGAATCGCGCTAATTCAACGGGCTTCGCCGTTTCATCTGAAATATGGGGATCAATAGCTGCCGCGTGTGACCGTCCCGCCACAGATTAACGGGCTGTACGTTGATCAAAGGGGAATTAAATATTAATTAGGGTGAATGGGCAGAGTCAATCCCCACGACACCCGCAAATCACATTACATTTATCCAGTTCGGCAGATCCAGCTGCAAAACAAGACGCCGCCGCCTCTAAATGAAGAACAGCGCAAAATTATAAATATTTGAGCGAGAGAGAATTCTGTAAAACATCACGCTGGAGAAACGAACACTGCTCACAAATCACCAGAATTACTCAACATAACGGAACAAAATCTTTTCTGTAACTTGGCTGTTGCTGTTAATGTCATAAATAAAAACAATCAACATGGCAGAGGCAGATCTGGATATTCTGCTTGATATTTTCTATATTTTTAGTATAATTATTATATAGAAAATTCTAAAATTAAAATTGCAAATATAAAAAATAAAAATATCAAATAATACTACAATAGTAAAATATATTTTACCATTTTCCCTGGAACTTGACTTCTACAACTTAACTGTTGCAATGTAAAATAAATAAATTAAAAAAATAAAAAACAAATAAATAAATAAATAAAAAGGTTAGAGACCTACAAATTTTTGCTTAATATTTTTTTTTATTTTAGTAGAATTATTTTATAGTAAATTATTAAAATTTAATCTAAAATTAAAATGTAATAGCAAACAATATCACAATAGTAAAATATATTTTACCATTTTTTTCCTAGAACTCGACTTCTAAAACTTAACTGTTGCAATGTTAAAAAAAAGTCTGAGATATAAAACAAATAAAAATATTAAATAATACTACAACAGTAAAATATATTTTACCATTTTCCCTGGAACTTGACTTCTACAACAACTGTTGCAATGTTAAAAATAAAATAAAATAAATAAATGAATATAAACCACAGATCTACAAATCTTTGCTTCATATTTTCTATATTTTAGTAGAATTATTTTATAGAAAATTATTACAACTTAATCTAAAATTATAATGAAAATTGCAAATATAAAAAAATAAAAATATTAAATAATACTACAATTGTAAAATATATTTTACCATTATTTTCCTACAGCTCAACTTATACAACTGATATGCTGCAAAAAAAAAAAGTCAGAGGGCAACAAATGTTTGCTTCATGTTTTTTATATTTTAGTAGAATTATTTTATAGAAAATTATTAAAACTTAATCTAAAATGAAAATAAAAATTGCAAAAAAAAAAAAAATCACAGACCTACAAATTTTTGCTTAATATTTTCTATATTTTAATATAAGTATTTTCTTTATTTATTTTAAATTAGTATTTATTATTTATTTATTTATTTAGTACTTATTATAAGTATTTATTTTAAATTATTCAAATGAGATGTCAAATTTCAACTAAAATTGGAAAGTGAATATAAGTTTGCTGAAATACTAAAATTAATCAAACTTATATAAATATAAAAAAATAAATAAAAATGCCTAAAATGAAATCAAAGCTGAAAATAGAAAAATAAATAAATAAATATATTTCATTATATGTCTTTTTTTAGAAGTTTAAAAACAGTTTTGTAGAACTCTGACCTACACTGACCTATATTTTGATATTTTCTATATTTTAGTATAATTATCTTGATCTTTAAGAAAAAAATTAAAAACAAACAAACAAACGCATTGTTTTTATTATAAGTGGAATCGGGGAATAAAATGCTGCGTGTTTTGACCTCTTAAACACTTTCTGGTCGAGGAGCAGCAGTTCAGCACATGATGACAGATGTTTGTCATTTCATGTTTTAAATCTGTAATATCTGCACGATATGATCATCATCATTCACACTCTGAGTTGCTGCTTCTGTCACAGACGTCCAGACACTTCCTGTCCAGAACTCACAGCCACCAAAGCCAATCTCATCTCGCTCCTGGCGCTTTCTGAGCGATAAATAAAACCCGTTTGTTTGCTGCCAGCAACATAACAGTGTTTGTGTGTCTAAATACTGAATGAGCCGCTGAATCATAACACATCTCAGCGCTTTTATGATGCAGCATTTCACCCAGAGACTGACTGTGATCATCGCTGCGTATGCAATTGGAAAAACAAAGAGAATTCATTTGTCAACGGGCCAAAAGTTGTATAATGGTGAAAAATAAGGTTTTTGGCTGTAAATAAATATTAATGGCCACTAACATTCTCTAGCTCTCATCGTAACGGTTTATATTAGACCTTGATGTATATTAAACTATTGAAAATACATGTATTTATAACTGTTAGGATCATTGTGGCAAAATAAAGCTTCATCAAATTAGTTTTTTTGTTAAACTGAACTTGCATGTTTTTGCATGTGTATTAAAATATATTTATATGAATATTATATGATTTATAAGAAATGCATAATAATTAATAATTTTTTGCAAAAGCTGCAGCAAAATTACGTCTGCAATAATAATCACACCTGAAATACATCAATTATTGTTTCTTGAGTGTAGCATACATTACAATATATTAATATATAAAATAAAATAATGTATTATATTTGTATAAAATAAAATAATAAAATGAATTAAATTAAATTAAATTAAATTAAATTAAATTAAAAATAAAATAAAATAAAATAAAATAAAAAGAAATGCATAATTTAAGTGTCCAAAATGGCAAATGGAATTTGGCCTTGACCTTCACTGACAGTAGTTAATAACATAATAACATGCAACTGTTTTTTGTTGTTGTTTTGTTTGTTTGTTTTTTTAAATGCAAAACCACACAAAATGTTGCATAAAAATTGCATTGCAATGTTTGCAAAAATCTGCAAAAATCAATCTATTTAAACTGCAATAATAATCATAAAAAAGATCCTGATGAGACTCTTAAAACCTGTTTATAATAGCATATGAAAACAAGTTTTATTTTGTATGTGCAACAGTCTAATCTTGAGTCTC
The DNA here is from genome assembly GCA_012976165.1 of Labeo catla. Classification (NCBI taxonomy): domain Eukaryota; kingdom Metazoa; phylum Chordata; class Actinopteri; order Cypriniformes; family Cyprinidae; genus Labeo; species Labeo catla. The sequence continues at coordinate 126,827 of VONZ01001411.1, read as the reverse complement.
AACACCTGAATGCAGCACCTGTAATACATCAAGTATTGTTTCTTGAGTATGGCATACATTACAATATATTAATATATAAAATAAAATAAAATAAATGTATTTTATTTATATTAAATAAAATAAATAAAATAACATAAAATAAAATAAATTAAATTAAATTACAAATAAAATAAAATAAAATAAAATTACATTAAATTACAAATAAAATTACATTTTAAATTAAAAATAAAATTACATTTTAAATTAAATAAAATTAAAAATAAAATAAAATTAAATTAAAAAGTACCAAATTAAAAAGAAATGCATAATTCAAGTGTCCAAAATGGCAAATGGAATTTAGCCTTGATCTTCACTGACAATAGTTACTTAACATGCAGCTGTTTTTTGTATTTTTTTATGCAAAAGCACACAAAATGTTGCATAAAAATAGCATTGCAATGTTTGCAAATATCTGCAGCAAAATCAGTCCATTTAAACTGCAATAATAATCATAAAAAAGATCCTGATGAGACTCTTAAAGGAGAAGTTCACTTCCAGAACAACAATGTACAGATAATGTACTCACCTCCTTGTCATCCAAGATGTTCATGTCTTTCTGTCTTCAGTTGTAAAGAAATTATGTTTTTTGAGAAAAAACATTTCAGGATTTTTCTCCATATAATGGACTGATATGGTGCCCCGATTTTGAACTTACAAAATGTAGTTTAAATGCAGCTTCAAAGGCTCTAAACGATCCCAGACAAGGAAGAAGGGAAAATAAAAATTTGTATACTTTTTAAGCACAAAAGCTGGTGTAGCACAGGCTCTGGGATGCGCGTCCACGATGCTACGAATTAGTGACGGGTCGTTCTTGAACGATTTGTTCATTTTGAATGTGACTCGGGAAGAACGAGTCGTCTCGGGGAGTGATTCGTTCAGTCGTGCATGCGCAACTTCCTATTAGGTTCTGTACTGGAATTAGTTCACCTGTTTCGAGTTTTCAGGTTTTTCGAGTGGTTCGTTCATCTTATGGGGCGTCACGTGATGAACGATCGACTCGAACCCGAAAACCCAGATAAGAGGTGAGGTGAGCGAATCATAGACTAAAGACCCAGGTAAACAATGAATGAATCTTTTCTGTTTCTTACAGCATTATAGTTTTGTCTTGTTTGTCGTGTGATCAACGTTTGTGTAAGCAGTAGATGTGTTAGGGAAGTAACACGTAACATTTTAATTATATTTTGCTAAAATGAACGAAATGACTCGGAAAAAAGATTTGTTCATTTTGCTGAACGAGACTCAAAGGTCCGAATTGGTAAAATGATCCGAACTTCCCATCACTACTACGAATCACATCTAAGTTCATCGTATGTGTAGAGTATGTTGAAAAACTCCATCTTATTTTCTCCTACAACTTCAGAATCATCCAACTTTGTTGAACCTTTTTGTTTGTAAACAGTGTTTGACTTACTTGCACTTTCTTAGTCTTTGCGTGTTCGCTTTGTAAACACTGAGTCTGTAGTTCAGCGTGACCTTTCGACCTGATTCAATAGTACATGGACGTGCATCCCAGAACCTGTGCTACACCAGCTTTTGTGCTTAAAAAAAAAAAAAATGACTGATTGTTTCGCTAGATAAGACTCTTCTTCCTCATCTGGGATCGTTTAGAGCCTTTGAAGCTGCATTTAAACTACATTTTGGAAGTTCAAAATCAGGGCACCAATGAAGTCCATTATATGGAGAAAAATCCTGAAATGTTTTCTTTGAAAACCATAATTTCTTCACGACTGAAGACAGAAAGACATGAACATCTTGGATGACAAGGGGGAGTAAATTATATGTGAATGTTTTGTGAGTTCTGGAAGTGAACTTCTCCTTTAAAACCTGTTTCTAATAGCATATGAAAACAAGTCTTATTCTGAATAACAGTCTAATCTTGAGTCTGAACACCTGAATGCAGCAGTATATAATTTCTCCACTTTCCAACATGGCATCATATTTGTCAATCGAGCCAAAAAAAAAAAACTCTTCTGCTTGATCTGGCCTCTTCGAACGGATTTATTCTGGGTTAGCGATGTTTATCCGGTTGGTTGTGTGGTCAAATTCAGCTGGGAAATACTGTACATGACGAGCAAACCCAGCGCAGACGAGCGGATGAACAGCACAAACACACACATTCACATTCAGCTCACACCATCATATTCCCTCTTCTTATGGAAATATGGTGAACTTTAGTCACGTTTAGAGACTGATTTCAGTGATCCATGATGATCAGCTGATCATTTCATTCGCAGAAAATACGACACACTGAACGGGTTCATGCTGAAAAAGCTGATTAGTCTTCAGATACATGCAATACAAAAAACAAGTCTGAATCCCATCAGGACTAAAATCTACATGCTTATTTCACACTATAACTTGTATTAAAGTGAAAAAGACTTGAATAGAGACACTACAGAATTTATTGTTTAAATTTTGTGACAAAATGAACAGGATTTGAAAGCTGAAACTTTGTTTCTCATCAGAAATCACAAAAAACAAAGCTTTTTGTGATAATTGGATGGGAGAAGCTACAAATAAAGTTTAGTGAAGGGAAAACTGTGGAACTGGCAACCCTGACTTAAAGGGACAGTTCACCCAAAAATGAATTTTTTTTGTTGTTGCAAACCTGTATGAGTTTCTTTCTTCTGTTGAACACACACAAAAAAGATATTTTGACAATTATTAGTAACCAAACAGTTGACGGTAGCCATTGACTTCCTCAGTATTTTGTGAAGTGAAAGAGACTCATATCTGAACAGAGGAGCGACAGCATTTATTGTTTAAATTTTGTGACAAAATGAACAGGATTTGAAAGCTGAAACTTTGTTTCTCATCAGAAATCACAAAAAACAAAGCTTTTTGTGATAATTGGATGGGAGAAGCTACAAATAAAGTTTAGTGAAGGGAAAACTGTGGAACTGGCAACCCTGACTTAAAGGGACAGTTCACCCAAAAATGAATTTTTTTTGTTGTTGCAAACCTGTATGAGTTTCTTTCTTCTGTTGAACACACACAAAAAAGATATTTTGACAATTATTAGTAACCAAACAGTTGACGGTAGCCATTGACTTCCTCAGTATTTTGTGAAGTGAAAGAGACTCATATCTGAACAGAGGAGCGACAGCATTTATTGTTTAAATTTTGTGACAAAATGAACAGGATTTGAAAGCTGAAACTTTGTTTCTCATCAGAAATCACAAAAAACAAAGCTTTTTGTGATAATTGGATGGGAGAAGCTACAAATAAAGTTTAGTGAAGGGAAAACTGTGGGACTGGCAACTCTGACTTAAAGGGACAGTTCACCCAAAAATGAAATTCTGTTGTTGTTGCAAACCTGTATGAGTTTCTTTCTTCTGTTAAACACACACAAAAAAAGATATTTTGACAATTATTAGTAACCAAACAGTAGACGGCAGCCATTGATTTCCTTAGTATTTTGTTTAAGTCGATGGCTACTGTCAACTGTTTGGTTAATATGGCATCTTCTTTTTGCCATACAGGTTTTTAACAACTTGAGGGTGAATAAATGATGCCAGACTTGTCTTTTTTTGGGGTGAACTATCCCTTTAAATATCGGTGATTCATAATAATTGGATGGGAGAAGCTACAAATAATGTTTAGTGAAGGGAAAACTATGGACCTGGCAACCCTGACTTAAAGGGACAGTTCACTCAAAAATGAAAATTCTGTTGTTGTTGCAAACCTGTATGAGTTTCTTTCTTTTGCTGAACACAAAGATATTTTGACAATTATTAGGAACCAAACAGTTGACGGTAGCCATTGATTTCCTTAGTATTTTGTTTAAGTCGATGACTACGGTCAACTGTTTGTTTAACATAGTATCTTCTTTTTGCCGTACACGTTTTGAACAACTTGAGGGTGAATAAATGGTTCCAGACTTGTCATTTTTGAGTGAACTATCCCTTTAAATAATGGTGGTTCATAATAATTGGATGGGAGAAGCTACAAATAATGTTTAGTGAAAGGAAAACTGTGGAACTGGCAACCCTGACTTAAAGGAACAGTTCACCCAAAAATGAAAATTCTGTTGTTGTTGCAAACCTGTATGAGTTTCTTTCTTCTGCTGAACTCAAAGAAGATATTTTGACAAATATTAGTAACCAAACAGTTGACGGTAGCCATTAGCTATGTTGCCTTAGATTTCCTTAGTATTTTGTATATTTAAGTCAATGACTACCATTAGCTGTTTGGTTAAAATGGCATCTTCTTTTGGCCAAACAGGTTTTGAACAACTTGAGGGTGAATAAATGATGCCAGACTTGTCTTTTTTTTTGGGTGAACTTTTCCTTTAAATACCAGTGATTCATAATAATTGAATGGGAGAAGCTACAAATAATGTTTAGTGAAGAGAAAACTATGGACCTGGCAACCCTGACTTAAAGGGACAGTTCACTCAAAAATGAAAATTCTGTTGTTGTTGCAAACCTGTATGAGTTTCTTTCTTCTGCTGAACTCAAAGAAGATATTTTGACAAATATTAGTAACCAAACAGTTGACGGTAGCCATTAGCTATGTTGCCTTAGATTTCCTTAGTATTTTGTATATTTAAGTCAATGACTACCATTAGCTGTTTGGTTAAAATGGCATCTTCTTTTGGCCAAACAGGTTTTGAACAACTTGAGGGTGAATAAATGATGCCAGACTTGTCTTTTTTTTTGGGTGAACTTTTCCTTTAAATACCAGTGATTCATAATAATTGAATGGGAGAAGCTACAAATAATGTTTAGTGAAGAGAAAACTATGGACCTGGCAACCCTGACTTAAAGGGACAGTTCACTCAAAAATGAAAATTCTGTTGTTGTTGCAAACCTGTATGAGTTTCTTTCTTCTGCTGAACACAAAGATATTTTGGCAATTATTAGGAACCAAAGTTGACGGTAGCCATTGACTTCCTCAGTATTTTGTTTAAGTCGATGACTATGGTCAACTGTTTGTTTAACATAGTATCTTCTTTTTGCCGTACACGTTTTGAACAACTTGAGGGTGAATAAATGGTTCCAGACTTGTCATTTTTGAGTGAACTATCCCTTTAAATAATGGTGGTTCATAATAATTGGATGGGAGAAGCTACAAATAATGTTTAGTGAAAGGAAAACTGTGGAACTGGCAACCCTGACTTAAAGGGACAGTTCACCCAAAAATGAAAATTCTGTTGTTGTTGCAAACCTGTATGAGTTTCTTTCTTCTGCTGAACTCAAAGAAGATATTTTGACTTCGGCTACCGCCAAATGTTTGGATAATATATTATCTTGTTTTTGCCATACAGGTTTTGAACAACTTGAGGGTGAATAAATGATGCCAGACGTGTCATTTTTTACGTAAAATATCCCCTTTAAACTACTGGTAGTTCATACTGTCAACCTGCGTTAACGGCATATATTTACGGTAGGAAACGTACAAAATATCTTCATGATTTTTGGCATAAAAGGAAAATGGATCATTTTGACCCACACAGTGTATTTTTGTCTATTGCTACAAATACACCGTGATACTTAACACTGGTTTTGTGCTCCAGGGTCACATGTTAAATGCTGATTATATGCCGATACATCGGTGAATCCCTATTGGTTCAGCTCATCGTGATGTTCAGGCTGTGATTGGTCAGTGATGGAGATCTGTCTCACCTGTGGTCGTGGATGTCCGGTGACGAGGCAGGTGAGTTCGAGCGTCTCTCCCTCTCGGATGGTGTAAACCCTCTCGGAGTAACGCTCCTCCTCCACGTTACACGCGTGACCCGAGTGCACGATCCGGACCGTAGGAGGCGCTGTGGAGAGAACACACCGAGAGCGTCACGATCGTGCGTCGAACGCATCCCTCACTCCGTCTCATGGCTCTTTAGTGAAACACAAATCCTCGTATTTTTCACTGCATAAACGCACACGTCCTTGACTCAGCTGCCTTTGGATCTGAGCTCCATCAAGAACACTTCACTCTGCATCACAGACGACAAATTTAACATCTGGAAAAGCTGGTCAATAACTAAACAATAAAAGTGCACACTAGACCTTCTGATTCAATGCTGAATAAAAAACAAGTGAATTGTGATCTCCTTCATATGTTTAAAGCTTCTTGTGTGCGTTTTGTGTTTTGCGGCTGTGCTTCATTTCTGCTTGAGTGTCATCTACTGTATGATACACTGTAAAAATAACTACTGTACAAATACAGGTAAATAAAGATTTAAAATAAAAACTTGGTTACGCTTTCTTAATGCCATTTTTATGTACTGACATTTTTCACTAAAATACTGTAGGGATACAGTACAATCAGCCGTGATTAATCGATTCAGAATAAAATTGTCTGTTTACATGCTATACACGTATATTTTAAATCAATTAATCGTGACTAATCATTTTGCAGCCCTAAAATACTGTTAAATGCTCCATTTTTGGAACTAAAAAATAATGGTCATCTTATAATTTACAGTGAAAAAAAATAAACTTATTAGCTTTTTTTTTATCAGTTATGAATGCATTTTAAATTGAATTAAAGTATTTTTTTGTAACGTTTACAGTCTGCATCTTTTTTCTTTTTTTTTTTTTTACATCTGTACAGTTCTTATTTTTAATTTTAGTTTTAGCTTTTACTATATCAAGTCAAAAAAGAAATGCTGCATTTGCAACTAGCTGAATTAAAATAAGATTTTATATTTTATTTTGTTTCTGAAATAAATAAAATGGCTTAATATTTTGTTGAAAAATAAAATTAAATAAACCCGTCCATTCTCTAAACTCCAAAATGCAGGGTTGTGTGGGTAAATAAATAAATAAATAAAATAGCTTAATATTTTGTTGAAAAATAAAATAAAATAAAATAAAATAAAATGAAAAAATAATCCATCTGTGCATTCTCCAAACTGCTTGTAGTACTAAAAAAATACAAATAATAAATAACACTAATATTAGTATATAAGAAGAAGAAGAAATACATAAATAAAATAAAACATTAAAAATATTTAAAAAGTATACGTTTCTATATTTTATTTTGCTTCCGTTTATTTTTATTTAAACTAACAGTTTTTTTAAATATGTTTTTATATTTTATTTTGTTTCTGTTCATTTTTATTTGAACTGTTTTTTAATAAGTTTTGACATTTTATCTTGTTTCTGAAATAAATAAAATAAATAAAATTGCTTAATATTTTGACGAAAAATAAAATAAAATAAAATAAAATAAAATAAAATAAAATAAAATTAGTCCATCAATTCTCCCAGAATACAGGGTTGAGTGTGTAAATAAATAAATAAATAAATACATAAAAATTATCTAACATCCGTGCATTCTCCAAACTGCTTTTACTAATATATAAATATATAAATAAATAATACTAATATTAGTATATAATATTAAAAAATAAATAAATAAAATAAAACATATTTAAAAAGTAAGTATAAGTTTCTAAATTTTATTTTAAGATTTTTAAAATAAGTTTTTATATTTTATTTTGCTTCTGAAATAAATCAAATAGCTTAATATTTTGATGAAAAATAAAAAAAAATAATAATAAAAACTACTACTATATAAACTACTATAACTAAAAGTTTTTTCGTTGTTGTTGTTGTTGTTGTTAATATGTTTTTAGATTTTATTTAGTTTCTGTTCATTTTAATTTGAACTAACATTTTGTTAACTGTTTTAATTTTAGCTGCCTAAATTCTGGTACAAAAAGGGCTGTTGGATTTACTGGTTTAAAATGCAATTTACAAACAAAAACAAGCATTTTAAACTGTGAAACATACAGTTTGAATTATTCAGGCGACCTCAGCTGCGGTTTTTCTCTACAAAAACAACAGGATTGTTTGTTCCAGTGTAATCACACTCTGTTGAAGAAAACAGCGCTTGGTTTTGTGTCTGGAAATGTCACTGCCTCACGGCCGACACACACGACCTCAGACGTCTCGCTTTGAACCTCGTGGGAAACAAGGACATTTTCAAGACCAAACTCTGGCAATTATATTACAAATAAAAAAGAATTTAACAGTTCAGATTCTGATGCCATGTTTGACTTTATGCTTGCAGTTTGTGTCCAAACAACCTTTGGACACTTCATCATTTTGATTTTGCATACGTGCATTGTGGCATCAGGGCAAAAACAGTAACAGGTGATTTTATTCACAACCAGTTGAACATTATTTAGGTTTTATGCGGTCAAAGAACATTAGAGAGCATCAGATGTGCTGTTGAGCTCTATGACACGTTTTATGGAGAAATAAATGGCATTTTATTTTGCTAAATTTATCAGCCATCGAACGCATTCATTAGCATCACCTTATTCAGAGACGCAGCATGTTGTTTTGTGGATGTCAAAGCATTTTAAGTGTGGAGACGTAAGCAGGAGGAAGACTGAACACCTTTGACCTTTGACCCAGCAGACGTTTCGGATCATTTGTCTTTTACGCCCAAGAGCTCTTTAAGTAACTGCATGTGAACTGATGGTTGTGTTCGCTCAGATCATTAATGTCAGAGTGAAGTATATACTGTGTTTTCTGTGCAGAACCAGCGGTTCAATAACACTGAGCAGGAAATCAACAGTGAAAGCGCTGGAGCTATTGGGATCAGTTTGGAAAAAAATCATAAAATGAACAATATGAGAAGAACATTCATGCATTCTCCAAACTGCTTGTCTCACATATTAAATATTAACATTAAATGAATGTAATTAATATTATAAATAAAATAGCCAATATATGAAAAATATATAAATAAATACAAATATTAAATAATACAATAAAACATAAAAAATATTTTTAAAAAGTACTATACTTTTTTTAAAATAAACAACTCAACAAATAGAATTGTTTAATATTTTGATGAAAAATAAAATAAAATAAAATAAAATAAAATAAAATAAAATAAAAATAAACCCATCCATTTTCCAAACTACAAATTGTAGGATTGTGTGGGTAAATAAATAAAAATAAAAATAAACAAAAATAAACTCTCTGTTCTCCAAACTCCAAAATGCAGGGTTGTATGAATGAATGAATGAATGATTGAATGAATAAATAAATAAATAATTTAATGAAAAATAATAAAATAAAATAAAATAAAATAAAATAAAATATAATAAAATAAAATAAAATAAAATAACAAACCCATCTATTCTCCAAACTCCAAAATGTATAAATGGGTAAATAAATACATTTTAAAGTTTTGATGAAAAATAAAATAAATAAATAAAAATATAAAAATAAAAATAAACCATCTATTCTCCAAACTCCAAAATGCAGGGCTGTGTGTATGAATGAAAGAATGAATTAATTAATAAATAAATAAATAAATAAATAAATGCTTAATATTTTAATGAAATTTTATAAAATAAAATGAATTAATTAATAAACTAAATAAATAAATAAATAAACTTGCTTAATAAATTTTAATGAAATTAAAATAAAATATAAAATAAAATAATGAAATGGGTTTATAAAATAAAATAAAATAAATAAATAAATATATAAACCATCTATTCTCCAAACTCCAAAATCTGTGTGTATGAATGAAAGAATGAATTAATTAATAAATAAATAAATAAATAAATAAATTGTAATATTTTAATGAAATTTTATAAAATAAAATAATGAAATTTTATAAAATAAAATAAAATAAAATAAAATAAAATCTGTCTCAAACTCCAAAATGCAGGGTTGTGTGGGTAAATAAACAAACAAACAAATAAACAAAAACAAATAAACAAATGAATGAATAAATGAATTTGTTAGTTAATTAATTAATTTTAACGTTTTGATGAAAAATAAAATAAAATAAATAAAAATTGTGTGGGTAAGTAAAATAAATGTAAAAAGTACAATATGTTTACTTAATATATCATTTAAAAAAATATATATTTAAAATAAATACTACATACATACACTGTATATATAAAACACTAAAAATAATACAATATAAAATTAAACAAAAAATAACCCATCCATTCTCCAAACCACTCGTTTTATGTAGGATGTGGAAATGTATTCCAGACGGATTCATTCTAGAGCAGCAGTGTCTGTTAAAAACACTTCAACTTAAAGTTGAGATGATGAGAGAAAGACTCATTTCTGTTACAGAGAGGAAAACAGAAAAGATGAAAACATGCAAAATCAGAGCACAAACGGCCCTCACATGTGAAAACGTCCTGTTTCAGTATGTTTGCATGTACGGTCATTAAATGTTCCTGACTCGCGATCACTTTCGGGCCTGATTTACACACATAACGTAACGCAGCAACACGCGGAGGCTTGAGTAAATCACGACAGATCTGGAGCCCAATTGTTCCTTTGATCAATCATCCGGCGCATCCGTTTCCACACAAATCCCGGTAACGGCGCGTCTCGTGTCTTTGAAGCGGCGCGTGTTTGAGGACGTACTTCGCCATTTGATCCGTTTGCTTTAAAGTGCAAAAAAGTCATTAGAGCAGAAAGGTGCTGCTTCCCTTTCATGCATTTACAGTCTAATTGAGGTTTGACGTTTTTGCTCCTCATTTACATCTCAAGCAGAAACGGGAGGATTATTTATCCACGCGCTCATTGGGAAACACAAACGTGGCAGCAGTCAGTCGTCCCGAGGGCTTAACGTGTTATTTTTAGCGCACGTTTGTGTTCGACGAAAGTCAAGAGAAACTCATTATGCGGATGAGACGGGCTGAAACACGCCAGACCACGACCACGACGGATCGCTCGGGTTTACAGGAAGAGACACGCGGCGTTCACGACAGACGACGACGACGACGCAGCGTAATGAGACACGATTACTGACATTACAACAAACAACAGACACAGACCTGACAACAACTGCACAATGACAGCGACCTGTGACAAACATATGTGCTGTTTACATTCACACACACACTGAGAACAGTGCTGCTACTGTTAACTAATACTGAAAATAAAACATCATTTAATATTTTGATTAAAAAAAAAAAAATCCATTCTCTAAACTGGTTGACTGTAGGGTTGTGTGGGTAAATAAATAAATAAATAAATAAAATTGCTTAATATTTTGATGTATAATAAAATAAAATGAAATAAAAATAAAAATATGATAAAATCTATCCATCCGCCAAGCTCCAAATACAGGGCTGGGTGAGTGGGAAAATAAAATAAAATAAAATAAAATAAAATAAAACAAAATAAATCCATTCACCAAACTCCAATGCAGGGTTTTGGAATAAATCAATAATAAATAAATAAAAATAAATATTATAAAATATTTAAAAAATATAAATAGAAATATAAATAAAACAAAATTATTCCATCTATCCTTCAAACTCCAAAATGCAGGGTTAAATAAATAAATAAATAATCTTTTTTTTTTTAATGTTTTGATGAAAAATAAAATAAAAATAAACATATAAAAATAAAAATAAAAAATATAAAAATATAAAATTAATATATAATAATAAAAAAATCCCTCTATTCTCCAAAAAACTATGGAGGGTTGTATTAATAAATAAAATAAAATAAAATAAAATAAAACATCCTTTCTTCAAAATGCAGGGTTGTGTGTGTGGGTAAATAAATACATAAATACATACATATTTAACGTTTTCATAAAAAAATAAAATAAATAAAAATAAATATATAAAAATAAAAATAATAAAAAATAATCCATTTATTTTCCAAACTCCAAAAAATACAGGGTTGTATAACTAACTAACTAAATAAATCACTACCTGCTGAATAGTAGGGAAACATCATTAGCAGAACATTATCAGTATTTAATATTTTCATTTAAATAAATAAATAAATAAAATATAATATAATAAAATAAAATTCCATCCATTCTCCAAACTCCAAAATGTAGGGTTGTGTAAATAAATAAATAAATAAAATACATACATACATACATACATACATATTGATGGAAAAAAATAAAAATAAAAAAAAATAAAAAATAAAATAAAATAAAATAAAATAAAATAAAAAATTCCATCCATTCTCCAAACGCTGATGTAGGATTGTGTAAATAAATAAATAAATAAAATACATACATACATACATACATACATACATATTGATGGAAAAAAATAAAAAAAAAAATAAAAATAAAATATAATATAATAAAATAAAATTCCATCCATTCTCCAAACTCCAAAATGTAGGGTTGTGTAAATAAATAAATAAATAAAATACATACATACATACATACATACATACATATTGATGGAAAAAAATAAAAATAAAAAAAAATAAAAAATAAAATAAAATAAAATAAAATAAATTCCATCCATTCTCCAAACGCTGATGTAGGGTTGTGTAAACAAATAAATAAATAAATAAATAAATAAATAAATAAATAAATTCTCCAAACTATCTAATGTGAATCAGTGATATTCCAGTGCCATGTTTTGAGATCTGAATGTGACTGAATGAGAGCAGCGTGTGAACGTGGTGTGGTGTGTTTGTGAACAGATGTGTTGAGCACACGTTCATTCACACGGACGCAGGCGTTTGTTTGACTTCTCTCTGCGTTTACACTTCTGAGCTTTTCTCTCACATCATTCAACTTTAAAAGCCTCGTGTTTGTTCAAATATTTAGCCTGCAAAAATCTCCAAGAATCCTGATCCGACGTCTCAAGCTGGGATTCGCTCCTGAAATTAAAACTGAACCGGGACAAACGCAGAGGTTTATTCTGCGCTTTCTCAGCAGCGCCTCATAAAAGCACCGTGAGCTCAACATTAGAGACGCCAAACTGAGCAGAAATCACAACACCGTCAGACGACTGAGACCTCAATCACTTCACTCACAAACCAAACACACAGAAAACACAGAAAACATCAGCACATGAGTCTCAATCTCCCTCCTGTCTCTGCATCGTTCACTATCACAGCATTTTACATATATATTTTTATAGTTAAATTAAATTGAATGTCATTTTTTATTTGTGTAGTATTTTTATTTTATTTTGAGTATTATTTTTATTTTGTTTTATTATAACTTTATTTATTGCCTTGTGATAGATTTATTTTATTTAGCTTTTTTAATTGAAATTAATTTTATAATAATATCAGTCATTAATTAATAGTATAATAATTTTATTTTGAAATTTATATTGCATTTTAGGTTATTTCTATTGCCCTGTGATGAATGGATGGATTGATTAACTGACTGATTTGCTTTTTTTTTTTTTTTACTTTATTTATTTATTTTTTTGTTTATTTATTTATTTCATTTTACTTTAATGCTATTATTCTTTTTTATTTTAAAGTTGTAATTTTCATTTTATTATTGCCATGTGATTAATTTATTGTATTCTACTTTTTAATTAAAATAAATTTTATAATAATATCAGTTATTAATTAATATTATAATAATTTTATTTTAAATGTTTTATATTGAATTAACTGACTGATTTGCTTGTTTATATTTAAAAAATATTTATTTATTTATTTATTTGTCTTATTTTCTTATTTCATTTTATTTTAATTTTATTATTCTTTTTTATTTTAAAGTTATAATTTTCATTTTATTATTGCCATGTGATTAATTTATTAGATTTTTTAATTAAAATACATTTTTGATTAATATTAGTTATTAACTAATATTATATTAATTTTATTTTAAATTTTATAATGTAATTTAGCTTATTATTTCTATTGCCCTGTAATGAATGGATGAATTGATTAATTGACTGATTTGCTTTTTTAATTTTTTTTAACTTCAACTTATTTTTATTTATTTATTTATTTATTTTTGCTTTTTTTTTTTAAAATAAATGATTTATTTATTTATTTATTTTATTTTATTTTAATTTTATTATTCCTTTTTTATTTTAAAAGTTGTAACTTTAATTTTCTTATTGCCATGTAATTAATAAGTTTTTTTTATTTTTTAATTAAAATTAATTTTATATTAATGCTAGTTTCTAATTAATATTATATTCATTTTATTTTAGATTTTATATTGTATTTTAACTTATGTTTATTAACCTGTGATGAATGAATGGATTGATAAATTGACTGATTTGCTTTTTTACATTTTTTAACTTTTACTTTTTTTTGCTGCTTTTTAATTGTATTTATTTATTTATTTGTTTGTTTGTTTATTTGCTTGCTTTTCTTATTTCATTAAATGTTATTATTCTTTTTTATTTAAAATTCATAATTATCATTTTAATGTGACGTGATTAATTCATTTGATTTAAATTAAATTTTAAATAATTTACTATTTTATTTTAACTTTATACTTCAACATTCTAACGAATAAACAGGTTATAGAGGCGATTGGTGGAGAATGATGGAAAACGTCAATGAATCTGCAGGTCAGACACTTTAGATCATGAGTTTTATCCTCTGGGAAAATGAGTAACATACACGTCCAGAAACACAATAAATACTGTACGCGTGTATGTATACTTGGCATATATTTACCAAAACATGTTGTTTTCTGACAAACACCTGTAATTATTGATGTGTGAGGAGCGTTTGAGTCTCTGTCAGCAACTTTCCTTTCCAGACGCCTTCGACAGGAAACGCTGTAGTGTTTTATTTTCAGGAAACTGCAGTCAAACGGCCGTGTTCATCTCCACACTGTACATCTAAAGCTACACCTTCAATTTGCATTTTAATTATCTGCTGTCTCTTTTAGGAGATTTCAATTTTCCCGTCTTTTGTTAGCGCACGCACTCGGTCCCGCTCCGCTCGCAGACGTGTTTTCCTCTGGATGTCGCATTATAAAGCCATTAAAGCGCGTTTCTGTGGCTGTCGGATGTCAGACGCTCTGCTTAAGACGCTTTTGTCATTTCTGTGATTCTCGTGGGATTCGGACGAGACTGAAATCACAAACTACATAAACACACCCGTATGAACACAGGAGAAATAACCTCTTACAGACTTTGATTTAGAAGATTTTCAGTTGTTTATTTTATTTTATTTTATTTTATTTTATTTTATTTTATTTCATTTTATTTTATTTTATTTCATTTTATACTGCCTGTCTGAACGCAGAAGAATAATTTATCTCCTATTATAGACTTTGATTATTTTTTTTACTTTTATATATTTTATATTTTATATATAGACTTTTATATATTTTTTATTTTTTTATCCTTTTATGGCTGGTTGACATTTAAACATTAATTTTAATTTTATTTTACTTTTTTATTTTTAGATTATTTTATTGTATTTTATTTTCAATTTTATTTTATTCTAAACCCACCCATCTAAATGCAAAAGAATAATAGATCTCCTATTATAGACTTTGATTTATAAAAAGGAGACTTTCATTTTATTTATATATTTGTTTGTTTTTATTTAATTCGTTTATTTTATTTTATTTTATTTTAATTTATTTTATTTTAAACTTGTCTGAATGCAGAAGAATAATACATTTATTACAGACTTTATTTTTATTTTATTTTATTTTATTTTTTATAAATAGCTGGTTGACATTTAAGCATTTTATTTTATTTTATTTTATTTTTTATTTTAAGATTATTTTATTGTATTTTATTTTCAATTTTATTTTATTTTACCCACCCATCTGAATGCAGAAGAATAACAGATCTTCTATTATAGACTTTAATTTTTTAAAAAAAGAAGACTTTTATTTTATGTATTGATAGTTTTAATTTAATTTAATTTAATTTAAGACTTTAATTTATTCTTTTTTATGGCTGGTTGACATTTAAGCATTTATTTTATTTTATTTTATTTTATTTTATTTTATTTTATCGTATTTTATTTTTTTTTATTTTAAGATTATTTTATTGTATTTTAATTTTTTAATTTTATTTTAAACCCACCCATCTGAATGCAGAAGAATAACAGATCTTCTATTATAGACTTTTATTTATAAAAAAAAATACTTTTGTTTTATTTATTTTTTATTTATTTATTTTTAATGAGTGTTTTTTATTGTATTGTATTTTAAGATTATTTTATTGTATTTTATTT
Organism: Labeo catla; assembly: GCA_012976165.1. Taxonomy (NCBI): domain Eukaryota; kingdom Metazoa; phylum Chordata; class Actinopteri; order Cypriniformes; family Cyprinidae; genus Labeo; species Labeo catla. Next base: position 110,898 of record VONZ01001411.1, on the reverse strand, counting down.
TCAATTTTATTTTATTTTAAACCCATCTGAATGCATTTCCTATTACAGATTTTTATTTAAAAAAGAAGACTTTCATTTTATTTATTTATTTATTTTAATGGGTTTTTTATTTATTTATTTATTTTTTATTTTATTTATTATTTTTTATTTTATTTTATTTTATTTTAAACCCAGCCATCTGAAGGCAGAAGAATAACACATCTCCTATTATAGACTTTGATTTATAAAAGACGTTCATCTGTTTACGGCTGGTTGACATTTAAGCAGGAACACGGAGGGAAAAATACAGAGAACAAGACGTGGACATGATATTGTTTTGTCGCACGTAGCTCTGGTTAGTCAGAAAAGGTCACTGGTAATTGAATTTTTGGTTTTTCAAATGAATTTATCTCTCAGCATACATTAGGCTGTGACCTATTGATGAAGAATATTCATCTGCGCTCGCCGTACGCCGGCAACAAAGAGACGAAATTAAAACGCAGCTTATCGAATCCTAATTCATTCCCTGTCAGAAACATAATCAGATCATGACTGTGAAACTCTCAGACTGTTTTAAGACCTGCGTCATACAAATAGTAAAATGCATTTAATTTAAGAAAATGTATATTTTTATTCATCAAGTGTGCATTCAACTGATCAAAAGTGACAGTAAAGACATTTATAATGTTACGGTAGATTTCTATTTCAAATAAATGCTTTCTATTCATCGGACAATCTTGAAAAATAATTCAACAAAATATTAAACAAAAATTATTATTTAAAAAATAAATAATTATTGACACGTGCACGTATTTGGACTAGGGTTATTAAAAAAAATAAATAAAAAAAAAGTACTTTCACTTAGTTTATGTTGGAGTACTAAAATAACTGAAATTAAATAAAACTAAAAACTAAAGCTTAATAAAAACCTACATATATACACATATTAACAGTTTAATATATTTATAAATATGGTTAAAAATGAACAAAAATAAATAAAAATAGACAAAAGCACAAATTTCTAGCTGAAATTAAACTGAGATCAGAAAATACACAAAAATATACCAAAAAAAACCCTTAAAAAAACAGAAACAATTAAAGCTTAATAGTAAAAGAACTTAGACATTTAAAAAAAAAAAAAAAAAAAAAAAAAAAAACACACAACAAAATTACTATAAGAACAAAATCTTATATATATATATATATATATATATAAACTAAACACTAAAACACAAAACAAAATAAAAAAATGACCAAAAAAAACACTAATAAAAATGACCAAAACACATCAAAATGACTTAAAATTGAACTAAAATCAATTTAAAAACAGAAAATATATATTTTTAAAAAAATCTAAATTCATAACAAACTAAATAAAACTAAAAAGTAAAGGTTAATAAAAAATATACACATTAAAAATCTAGTATGTTTATAAATAAGGCTAAAAAAAGAACAAAAATGCAGAAATTTGACAAAAATACAAGAAATCACTAGCTAAAATTAAACTGAAATTAGAAAACATATATATATATATATATATATATATATATATATAAAAGGAATTACACATGATGACAAAAATGACAAAACTACAAAATTAAAAAAAAAACTACATTGAATAAAAATCTATATAAATGAAACTAAAACTAAACACCAAAACACAAAATAAAATCTACACAGACACTGTCTATTATATCACTAATAAAATAACAAAAACACATCAAAATGTCTTACAATGTAACTAAAATCAATTTAAAACAGAAAATTTGAAAATAAAATTAATTCAAAATATATAACTGAAATGTTGACATATTAAAAATATATATTTTGGACATAAAAAAATGCACCAAAACTACTAAAATTATTTAAACCAGTAACAGTAAATCAGTGCTATAAAATAAGAGTGTGATGAAAACATTACTGTGAAAGTGAAAGTGAAGTATGTTGGTGTTTTGGTTTGGCTCAGGCTCGTTCTAGTGTTATAGATCAGTGAGCGTCTGTCAGAGAATCGCAGCAGACGACGCTGAACTGGACGATAAGAACGACATCAGTCAGACAGAGACGTCTGTCCTCAGCAGAAACGTGCGGCTCGTTTCCAGTCTGAATTCGGCTCTCCGGCGCTTCATCAAAGAGCTGGACGCTAACAGACCATCACTGGAGATTTACGAGCTCCGATCGGCCAATACGGCTCTTATCCGGCTCCGCAGACGCACAAAAAACCCACAGAATCATGCACAACACATGCTTAAACCCACACGAACCAGCACAAACCAGCACAGGATCCTTAAAACACTAGACTATAATGGCTCGTCTGTGTTAGAAAAACCTGCTCTATCTGAGGATGAATGTCACCTGATTGAATCCACATACCAATTCATATTTATATGAGTAGAAAAAATGTTTTACATCACACTCTGAAAGGTTCTTTGCAGCATGAAAATTAAAAAGAAGAAGATAAAAATAAAAAACAAAAAATATATTAGCATATAACATCATTTAATATATAATAAATATTTAAAGTTACGTGATTCTGAATAATTAATATTAATTAAACATTACTATATAATAATAATAATAATACTAATAATACACTCAATACAATAAACTCAATATAATAACTTTTTTTGCAAAAAAATAAAAAAGAAATTATATAAAGAAATTTCAAAAATAACCAAAATTTCTATATAAATATAAAAATAAACAAAAAATTATAGTATATAGTATAGTATAGTATGTAATATAATTTAGTATAAAATAAATATTTAAAGGTAACTGATTAATAATAATATTAATTAAATATTAGTATATAATAATAATACACTCAATGCAATAAACTCAATATAGTATTTTTTTTGCAAAAAAATAAATGAATTAATTAAAAATATAAATAAAAAGTAAACCAAAAATTATATATATATATATATATATATATAAATATAATTTAATATAAAATAAATATTTAAAGTTAACTGATTAATAATAATTAATATTAATTAAATATTAGTATACAATAATAATAATAATAATAATAATAATAATACACTCAATTCAACAAATGCAATATAATATTTTGTATAATGTATTTTTTTTTATAAAAGTAATTTTGCAATTAATTAATTAATTTATTTATTTATTATTATTATTATTATTATTAATAATAATAATAATAATAATATAAAGAAATAAAAAATAAACCAAAAATTCTATAGATATTGAGAAAATCACCTTTAAAGTTGTCCAAATGAAGTTCTTAGCAATGCATATTACTAACTAAAAATGAAGTTTTGATATATTTACGGCAGGAAATTTACAAAATATCAAATAGAACATGATCTTTATTTAATATCCTAATGATTTTTGGCATAAAAGAAAAATAGATCATTTTAACCCATACAACGTATTTTGCCTTTTGCTACAAATATACCCGTGATACTTAACACTGGTTCTGTGCTCCAGGGTCACATATATAAGTCAGTCTGTATACGTCTATTACAAATAAATAAATTATAATAATTACTACAGTCAGGGGCAATTCTAGGATTTTCATTTTAGGGGGGCTCAGTCCCCAATGAGAGTATAATGATAAAAAAATAACATGTATAAATAAAATAAAAAAAATAAAAGGGGTGGTATACTAAACTTATTTCAGTATTCCACTGTATTGTATAAATAGGTATAACATTTTAACACTGATTAAATCAAATACAAGTCTTCCTGATCACACACACAATATAAAATTTTACGGTTTGCATTTCTAGTACAAATGAAAAATGGCAACCCGATCGTTTTATAAAGTATGTGTTTTTATGTGCTTCATTTTCGCTGAGGAATCATCTGTGGTGTGATGAGCAGCGAAACCCTGGACTATAGCTATAGTCCCCCTAAAATAACCTAGCGACACCCATGACTACAGTTACACAGACACACGTATGTAACACGACACACATAACTGAGAATATAAACGAGTAACCAGTGAGCAGTCACACTTCCTCAGTGAATATATTCATTCCCGTCAGCCTCAGCGATGGGAACGGAGCGATTTATCCCGGAATAATCTAGTTAGTCCACGCAGCTCCTCCATGAAGACAAACGCGCTCGCCGGCTGATTTAAATGTTCCTACGCCAACGAAATGACAGGAGAATGAATCTCAAACGGCTGTAAATCAGAGCCGCGGCTCCGTAAACACACGAGACGGGCGGCCGTTAGTCAAACATCGCTGAAAGAGAGCGAACCGACGGCAGGACGTTAACCAGACGCTCCAATGAAGAGCTGTGATCGTCCTATGAGAGACGCTGAGAAATGAGACAAACAGACGATTGAAAAATACAATCATGATGTCAATGAAGAATGATACGCTGGAAAACCAAGCGCTGAGAGAAACACAGACGGACTGAGACGCTCTGGAGGAGAAAATCATAAGTTTCTGCACTGATTTCGGCATTGGTGGGGACATAACAGACAACAGACATTCAACCGTTTGACAACAAGTGATGTCCGACTTTGGAAACTATATGACGACAGATTCCAAATTTCACAGAAAGCTTATGGACGTAATTATAATCTAAGTCAGACACTGAAGTGAGTTGTTGTTTGTGTCTCTTCTGAGGAAGATTCATTCACTTGTTTGTCAATTTTGATCTGTTTTACTCATGATGTTAATCTTATTTCATTTTGTAAGTGACTTTTCTTTCATCTTTTAAAGATGTTTTCTTTAGATTGTTTGACTACTTGAAAGAGAATATAGGAAAATATAACAATTAGTCTCCTGCGTAAATTTCACATACAAAAACACAATTTTTTTTTTCTAAAGCAATCTTTTCTTTTCCTTATAGTTGATTTAGTCAAGTACATGAAAACTATCCAAAGTTATTTTCATTCGAAAGCAGTGAAAACTTATTTATTTTACTATATGTGTGTGTATAATTAGTGTTTCATTTATTTATTTATTTTGTTAACCCGGTGACATATTCAGGGTTGCCAGGTTTTCTTAACAAAACCCACCCAATTACTACTCAAAACTAGGCCAAACGGGTCCCCTGTTAAAAAACGCGTTCCGGGGGGGAAAATACACATTTTTTTTGTAGAGGTTACCCTGGTAAATTTGTATTTCAGGGGTCGCTTCAACCCACAGCCATCAAAAACAATCCACGGCAACAGTGTTAAAGTAGTCTGATTTTGCGGGAAAACCACAGACTTGGCAACTCTGAACATATTCCTTATGAAAATTATCCATGGTTTTACTACCAAAGAAAAGAAAAAGAAACACATGGTTATATACAGTTAAACCATGGTAAACACATATTAACCATGGTTTTGCTACACTAACCATAGTTTAATCATAGTATTTGTAGTAAAACTTTGGTGATTCCCAAAATAAATAAATGTAATTTAAAAAATTAAGACACGCTTAATACGCGCTAAATACACGCTTTGAAACCGATCTGAATCAAATGATTCGCGATTCACGCTCCGAAGTTCCGATTGAATAATGATTCGCAAAACCATAATTTCAGATCAGGACTTCGGATCGCGAATCATTTCGCGAACTGAATGATTCGCGATCCGAACCCGCTCCTAAGTCCCGCTCTGAATTAATGATTCACGATCCACCCTTTGAAGTTCCGATGTCAATCAAATGATTCGCGATTCACGCTCCGAAGTTCCGATTGAATAATGATTCGCAAAACCATAATTTCAGATCAGGACTTCGGATCGCGAATCATTTCGCGAACTGAATGATTCGCGATCCGAACCCGCTCCTAAGTCCCGCTCTGAATTAATGATTCACGATCCACCCTTTGAAGTCCCGATCTCAATCAAATGATTCGCGATTCACGCTCCGAAGTTAATGATTAGCAAACCATAATTTCAGATCGGGACTTTGGTTCGCGAATCATTCAGTTCGCGAAATGATTCGCGAACGCGCTCGGAAGTCTCACTCTGACTTAATGATTCACGATCCACCCTTTGAAGTTTCGATCTGAATTCAAATGTTTCGCAATTCGCGATTCGCGCTCCGAGTTCAGATTGAATAATGATTCTCAAAACCATAATTTCAAATCAGGACTTCGGATCGCGAATCATTCAAATCGCGAAATGATTCGCGAACCCGCTCCGATGTGGCGCTCTGATTCAATGCGTCACAAGTTCTGATCTAAAACAAATGACTCGCGAACCCGCTCCGAAATCGCACTCTGATTCAAATGTTTCACAAACCCGCACTGGAATCCTGATCGGAATAATGATTCGTGAACCATCATTCCAGTTTGGGATTTCGGATCGCGAATCATTCAGTTCGCGAAACGTTTCTATGTAAATCAAATGACTCGCGATACACGCTTTGAAGTTCTTTTTTCAATCAAATGATTCGCGATGGTTTATGCGCTTGAACTGAATGATCAAAGCCACAAGTTTGAATCAGTCGCAGCTGTTCCAGCGTAAATGACTCACTCAATTGATTCGGTTCATCTGTTCCTCTGCTTTTCGCGTCTTCAGCCATGTTTTCACCACACTGTCAGTACTACTACTGGGCCAGTAAATGACATTAACTGAAATCAGCGAAAAAAGAGTGATGTTTACAAATAAAATATCCATTTTCATTCCAAAGAAAACAAATCTACTCCATATTGAGGTGTGGTAACCGGTTTACTGCTAACTAGTGAAACACTCCATTAATATGACGAGCTGCAGCTCAAAATACATGTTAGATGGAAACATTGTGCATTATGATGGAGTTTGTAGCTTAATTCACTATATTTGAAATAGTTTGAGCTGCAGTTCAGTTGCTGACAGTTCAGTAGGAATCAGTTGAAAGCATCCAGTCATCTCACACCATTAAAGTCAATCTGAGTATATATTCTAAGAAATATTTGAGTAATGATACCTGTTGTGCCTAACAACGCCCCTTAGCTGCTATAAATTCACTGTAAACCACGGCTTCTTGTGGCTTATTGCTTTAATTAATCATGAGGGTGTTTAGACTGAAAAGAATTCAATTATGAGCACATGTGATGCTGATCAGAAAGAACAGATCGCAGAAAGTCCTGATTAAAGTGACAGTAGCGTATTACAACCTTATGAACAGCAACACAGGACAGAGACGCTGTGAAACGCACCACGGCAAAGGTGTGATCGCATAATTACATCTATGGAGAAATAATTACATCCTCACAAATGCGCATAATTGCTCTGGGACAAAATCACGGTATAGATGTCTGCGAGCGCATTAGAGAGTAATAACCACTAGAGGACACATGGAAAATTAAACACCTCAGACCTCCTTCATTCACACTTCTGAGGGGGTTTGGGTTTTTACCTCTCCTATGTATGGACCAACTTTAACTTTTCAAAACCGATTAGTTATTTGTAATTTTATTACAAATTATGTTATTAAAAAGTGTCAAAATATCATGTGGTGCGACCGTCCAGCCATAACTCTTGTTTTGGAAATGTTTTTGAAATTACCCTAAATGTAATCTGATTAATTTTCTGCACTATTCGCCATGATTTCCAAAGTGTTTTGTAATCCTGTATAAAATTGCAAAGCAGTTGAATTTACATTTCCATTTTATGAAATATCATGTGGTGCAACCATCAAGAAACTACCATTTTGGGACTTTTATGTTGAAATCCATTCAAAGATAGAACTTTTCATCATATAGCAATTTGCCATTGACTCTTTGAAACATCAAGCAGGTTTATAACAAGCCTTTTTAACAGCTGGCATGTAGTTACCACATTTGGATATCATGTGGTATGACCTCAAAAAAACAATGAATATTAAGCTATTTCTACAAGTATTTATTTCTATTATAAATTTCATAGGGCCCTTTTGTGGGAAGCTGGCTTTAGTTTAGGTGGCCAACTCTGTGCTTGTAAATTTTGACTGAATTTGAAATGTCATGTGGTGCGACCACTGTAGAGTGTTTTTCATTATAGATTTCTGTCCCAGATTGGCAGTTTTTGTGCTTTTATATTCAATTGATGGTTTATATACATAAAGTACTTTATTTAAGTATAATTTGGAACAGATTTATATGCAATTTGGGTCATTTCAGACGGTTTATGTTAAATCTTTGTACAATATGAGAATTTAGAGCATATCATTTGTTTGGTAAATATTATTTTCTTTTAATTAATAACTAATTTAATCTGTTTTACTAGATTCCACTGCCAAGCAGAGTAAAATAAATGCTCGCCATAGGCAACATATTAATTCTGACCCTGCAGTCAAGCACAAACTCCAAATGTAATTTTCTACTGTAAGAAAGATATTTATGATTTCATTTCAGAATATGAGCCAGCAACCTCTCGCTACTCTAAACTGACCTTTAGCAAGGACTTGCCCCCCTTAGTTACTGTTGCTACGTCTGACAAACCATGATACTTTTATACACACATCATGCATCAAAAATACATAATGGAGCAAAGAGGACACAGACAACACGGCGACATACAAGACAGAGCTGCTTACTTTTGGTATGAAACAAAGTCTACGTGTTCAAATTTTGTCTTTTTCTTTTTTTTTAAGACATTCAAACAGCAATTACTATTTTGTGGCTCTATAATGTATCCTGACAGATCGCTGTAGCACCTCATCTCTTCATCTTTACTAGTTATAGCACAAAATAAACATGAATGAACATCAGAAGGTATCTTGTTTCAACCGTGAAAAGATAACAATACACACCATTTTTCAAATTTAATCTACTCTCCTGTCTGGTTTGTTTGTCGGACAAAACGGTGTATTTGGCGTTATGATTGGTCAGATCACCCGTTAATCAAACTTCCAATGAAGGGTCAATCGAGCAGCCAAAATTGGCAACATGTTAAATTGGGCAAAGTTCAGGCTTTTGCGTCATTTGGAGCGACCACTCGTCATGTAGTGCGACCAGTGTTGGGGGTAACGCATTACAAGTAACTCGAGTTACTTAATAATATTACAAAGTAACTAGTAAAGTAATGCATTAGTTTTGAATTTCTATGAAAATATCTGAGTTACTTTTTTCCCTATTTACTGATTGACAAGTCTCCTGTTGGGAAATTGTGAGTAAATATGATGATACTGTATTCTAGACTAAATGTGAACATGCATTAATTCATCTCACTCACAAAAAACAGATTCAGTTCCTCAAAATGAATAAAAACAGTGAAATGCAAACTCAGAATATGATGCAAACCCTGCAATAATTAAGTATGTTAAATAAAATAAATATCCTTTATGTATTTAATCACATTTTATTAACCAGTGTCTTTGCTGCTGACCTTCGATGATGCAATTCAACCATACTAATAAGCAAAAATTACTTTAGATAAACTAACATTTGTGCTTCATTTTTTTTTTTTATAGCTGAAGAGTGACCTCCTGCATAAATGTACTTTCTTTCAGCCTGAGGTGAATTCATTTCACTTTTGGTATAAAAGGGCTTTTACGTTAGAATTGTTTCATATTAAAAACAAAGAATCAAGCCCTGCCCAGATTTAAAAAGTAACGCAAAAGTAATGTAACGCATTACTTTCCATAAAAAGTAACTAAGTAACATAATTAGTTACTTTTTCAGGGAGTAACACAAAATTGTAACGCATTACTTTTAAAAGTAACTTTCCCCAACACTGGGTGCGACCAATAATAGGAATAACTCTATTAAAATAAAAATAAAATATCTAATTTTTGTGGTTGAAATATAAATCACTGCTTAAGTGAAAGGTATTTTTAAAACATCTTATTTTTATGCAGTTTACAGAGAAAAAACAAGTCTGCTAACTGCATTTAAGAAGGCAACTCTGAAATTATAAAACTCAAATATAAATGTAAATACTTTGCTTCTAAACACAATTACTAAGAACATCTAAAGACATTTTAAGCATGTCAAGAAAATGAATTCATTTCAAGGTAAATCATGGTCACACCACATGACATTTTGCAAGGCTGTGGCCAATTCATCAAAATGTAAAAACACTAAAATCACTTCATTTTAAATGCATTTGTGTACACAACATTCTTAATGTTTGAACAACTACAAAAGATGTTATTATTCTTTGCATTTTAAAATATCCTTATACGTCAATGACCCATATGTATTTATATAAAAATGTAGGCCTTATCTCAGTTTTCAAGAAACACTAGTGAAGCGAATCAGCTGAGACACGTGTGATTGAATCAGACCTACTTCAGATTGGAAGTGTTTGCTTTCGCTCTCAAACAACGCACAGATCACGAGAGCATGAAATTGAGGACGAACCACCGATGGAGACAAAGAAGCACAGAAAAAAGAGAGCGGATTTGTTCTGTAACGTGTCGGTACAGGAGGACGCTTGTAGATTCAGATTCAGCCGAGACCTCGACCTACAGCCAGAGAAGCAATTTCAGCATAAATGGGGCGGCAACGATTTTCAGCACTGTAAAGAGCAGCGCGTTTGACGAGGCCGGGGTGACGCGGGTCAGATGATGATTGCTGAAGTGCTTTCACAACACAGATCCATTCAACAGCTTTTCTTACACACAAACAAGGCAAACTACATATGAACAGAACTGGGCTGACCTGCAGAAGCTGTCGGACGTTCACAAAGGACACGCTAATCCACAAAAAAACATCATAAACAACAGGTCTAGACTCTAGAAAACTGTTTTTAACTTGTTCATGGCATGCAATGGAAATACAATGAGAGTATAAAATTATAAAATATTATGTTATAATCATTCTGACCAAACGAGAGAGAACTAGAGACCTCCATTTAATTGCAGTGAATGACAAAAACAAAAACAGTCTGTGTAACAAAGAAAATTGGCAGCAAAAATCTTTTTAAAATATCTAAAAACACATTTTAGAGATGCAAAAAAAAAAAATTGTTTTGAGAGTATAAATATTGAGTTAAGTTTATTTATGAATTATTTATGAGGTTAGGGCGGTTTCTTCAAACAAGTAAATTATTTAAATTGCATTGTTGGACAACTAAAACTACTAAATGTAATTTAATATTATAATACCATAAACATTTGATATAAAATTGTATATACATTTTAAATTATAAAATATTATAATGGCATGAAATATTCCTAAAAAAAAATAATAATAATAAATGGGAATTGATTTTTTTCATTTCATATAGTTTAACTTAATGTAGAATACCTAAAAAATAAATAAATAAACAAATAAAAAAGAATAAAAATTACAAACACAAAATAAATTACTTGGAACATTAATAAAATATAAGAAAGTATAAAAATAAAAAATAATTTAAACCATTAATAAAAATGACAAAAACAATAAATTATTTAAAAAAAAAACTATATATATATATATATATATATCTTTAAAAAAATATAATAATAATAATAATAACAATAACAATAATAATAATAATAATAATAATAATAGACACAAAAAATACTAAAAGATACTGTTTTTAAATTAAAAAATGTAATGTTCATGCCATGAAAAGAAAATGCAATGAGATACAAAGAAATTATATTATAAAATATTATGTTATAAAAGAAAAGACAATTGTAGTCAATGACCAAAAAAAAAGAAAAGAAAGAAAAAAAGAAAAAAGGACATTTAAATTTTAATTACCTGTGTAGCACAGAAAATTGCCAACAAAAATCTTCAAAAATATCTAAAACGAAACAAGGTTTCATTCAAGGTCTACCAGATTGAACTTCAACACACTACTTCCAACACAAACTATATATATATATATATACACACACACACACAATTACTAAAACATACTGTTTTTAAATTAAAAATGTAATGTTTTGAGAGTATAAATATTTTTAAAAGTTACATTTATTTTTAAATTATGTATGAGGTTAAGGTGGTTTCTTTTATTCTTTTAACTATTCTTTTTCATTTCTTCAATCAGCAACATTAGTAAATTGCATTGCTGGAAAAATAAAACTACTAAATGTAATTTAATATAATACCATAAACATTTGATATACTATAAAATGATAAAATATAATGTCATTTTTATTTATTTATTTAGTTAGATAGTTATTTTAGTACATTAAGTTAAACTATATAAAATGAGAAATGAATTCCCCCCAAAAATATTTTAAAAAAGGTTTTGTAATATTTTTTGCCATTATAATATTTTTTATTTTTTGTATTTTATTTTTTATAATAATGGGAATTCATTTCACATTTCATATAGTTTAACTTAATGTACTAAAATAACTAAAAAATAAATAAACAAATAAATAAAAAAAAAACAAAAAAAAAATACTGGAACATTAATAAAAATTAAATACTACTAAAACATTAACAAAAATTAACATTAAAACAGAAAATAGAAAAATAGAAACTAATTCAAACTATTAATAAAAATGACAAAAATTCTATATAAAAAAAAAACTTCCTTTTTCTTTCTTTAAATAAATAAAATTGTAATAAAATGTTTTTGTTAATAAGGTTTTAGAATAACTATATAGACATTTTAAAAAAAATTAAAAAGAAGGTTTATTTTCAACTTTAATGCAAAAAATCTTCAAAAATATTTAACAAATTTTAGATGCGCAAGAGTTACACTGAGTTAAGTTCTTTTTTAAACTATTCATGAGCTTTAGTTGGTTTCTCCATGAGGTTTCTTAGCAAACTGCATTGCTGAAAAACTAAAACTACCGATAATAAATCAGGAGAGTAATGTTTCCCGGTGAAGTCAGTAGTGTATAATGCGTGGACGAGCGCAGGTGAAGTGAAACGCGTTAGTGTTTGTGCGAGGGCAGACTGAGAGCATGATTCAGTGTGTGCTGAAGCCAGACGTGATTCAGGAGGAAGATCTCGCCGGACTCGCCGCAGGTCAATGCATCAAAGCCTCGCGGCCGGTCCGACTGCACACGGATGATTTATTACCATACGTCCCGCTTTAAATTACACTCGACGCCATCTATAGGTACCTGTCAGCGTGAACAAAGCACTAATGCTTCTGCTGCGTCCGAGCCGAGAAAACTTCCACTAAAACACGAAACGAGAAGAACGAGAGACGCCTGCGATCCTTCATCGGCCGTCATCCATTCAGACTTTTTTCAGTGCACAACAAAAAAAAGGTAAAAGAATGAATGAATGCCATTACAGCCTTCCCAAAACATGACACAATTAATAAATAAGAATCACAACACTTAATCATGTCAGTTCACTGTAATCAGGCTCCAAAATGAACACTTGCCAAGGGCAAATTGGCTTTTAGCAGGAAACAAACGGAGCAATAATTTTAAGTGATGTGAGTGATTCTTACTAGCATCAATCAGGACTCACACAGCGCCAAAAAACACACAATGATCTGAGCTGTTTGTCACTAATATACAAGAAAAAAATCAGAGAAATGACAGCGAGGAGAAGCTGCTTGTGAGTCAACGCATAAACTTTCAGAGAGAAAAACAAAGACAGTGACCCTCATTAACACACACACATTAAAATAAAACACCACGGATCACAGAAAACACACTCACGCCTTCAGCTGTGACCTAAAATACATTTACTGTACTTTTACAACAAACACAGAACTTACTTTTAATTACAGCCTCAATATTCAAGACTCAAGGCTGCATTTGCTTGATCAAAAATGCAGTAAAATTGTGAAATGTTATTAGAATTTCTATTATAAATACATTTCAATGTGAATACTTAAAAAAAAAAAAAGCTATTTATTCCTTTAATCAAAACTAAATTTACACTACCATTCAAAAGTTTAGGGAAGATACAGGGGAAAAAATAAATTTTAAAATACTTTTATTAATTGAGGATGTATTAAATTGATCAAAAGTGTCAGTAAAGACTCTTATAATGTTTAAAAATATTTCTGTTTCAAATAAATGCTGTTCTTTTGAACCTTCTATTCATCTGTGAATCCTGAAAAGTAAAATGTATGATGGTTTCCACGAAAATATTGTGCAGCACAACTGTTTTCAATATTGATAATAATCAGAAATGTTTGTTGAGCAGCAAATCAGCATATTAGAATGATTTCTGAAGGATCATGTGACACTGAAGACTGGAGTAATGATGCTGAAAATTCACAGAAATAAATTACACTTTAACAGATATTCACATAGAAAACAGTTGTATTAAAATATAATAATATTTTAGATTTTTTACTGTATTTTTATTCAAATAAATGCAGGAAATCAGTATATTAGAATGATTTCTGAAGGATCATGTGACACTGAAGACTGTAGTAATGATGCTGAAAATGCAGCTGCACATCACAGACATAAATTATATTTTAACTGAAAACAGCTGTTTTAAATTACAAAACTATTTCAGATTTTTGCTGTTTTTACAGTGTTTTTAATTAAAGTAATTTGTTTAAACGCAGTCATGGTGGCTAAAAAAAAACTCCTTACAACTTATAAGTTGGACTGTCTGATTTTGGAAAAATATATTTTTTAAAAAAAGTAAAAATAACATTTTATGGCCAGAAAACAACATATATGCTACTAAATTGTCTAGTGTGGCAAAATGTTGGACTTAACCATTAATATTACTGAAAGATCTTTTTACCATAGTTTACCATCAGGGTTAAAATAGTTAACTAAAACTAAAATCAAAACTAAATAAAAAATCTGGTGTTCTTTTTCTATATATAATAAATATTAATATGATCTATACAGAGATATTTTAAAAATTGTGAAAAATATGAAAAAAAACAACATTGCTAATTAATATTTATTTCAGTTTTAGTTAAATTTAAAATTGAAATGTAAGTACTTCAACTAAAGCTGAAATAAATTTTAATAAGAATTATATAGACATTTAAAATGAGAAATATGGGGGGAAAATTAACAATTTAAAACAACTACATAATTAGCATAAAATGTATAAAGATTTATTTTAAAAATGTATAAAATATTTAAATTAAAATTAAAATATAAAATTAAAACTTAATTCAAACTATTAGTAAGAATGACAAAAACTAGTCAATAAATTATAAAAACTTGCTTCTGTTTTCTTCTTTAAACAAAATTGTAATAAAATAGTTTATGTTTTTAGAATAACTACAGATATATTTCAAAAACAACTAAAATGAACAAAAAATACAGCATCTAAAAATAAATTAAAAAACAATTCAAACTATCAAGAAAAACAACAAAGAATAGTAAATAAATACTAGAATCTGGTGTCCTTTTTCTAATTTTATATGCACATTTTTTGCAATAATCAATGGTTTCTGTGTGTGTGTGTGTATATATATATATATATATATACACATATACACACACACTACCGTTCAAAAGTTTGGGGTCAGTACATTTTTATTGTTTCTTTTTTTTTTTTTTAAGAAATTAATACTTTTATTCACCAAGGATGTATTAAGTTAATAATTAAAAGTTTATTAAAAATTAATAATAAATAATTTACATTGTTATAAAATATTTATATTTTGAATAAACACTGTACTTTTTAAACTTGTTATTCATGAAAGAATCCTGAAAAAAAAAAATCACAGGTTCCAAAAAATATTTGGCAGCACAACTGTTGATATTATCCAACATTGATCATTCTAATAATAAATCCGCATATTAGAATGATTTCTGAAGGATCATGTGACACTTAAGACTGGAGTAACAGCTGATAAAAATTCAGCTTTTCATCACAGGAATAAATTCTATTTTAAAGTATGTTAAAATAAAAAACATTATTTTATATTGTAAAAACATTTTGCAATATTACTGTTTTTTTTCTATATTTTTAATCAAATAAATGCAGCCTTGATGAGCATAAGAGACTTCTTTAAAGACTATTACAAGTCTTACTGACCCCAAACTTTTGAACGGTAGTGTATATATATATATATATATATATACAGATAGATAGAAAGATAGATAGATGTTTATTTATTTATTTATTTATTTATTGAATGTAAGTATCTATACAGACAATAAAACTTATGAAAAATCTTAAAAAAACAACACAAACTTACTAAAACTAACAATTTTAAATAAAACCTGAAAATGTAAAAAAAAAAATTAACGAATTCATAATATTAACAAATACTGTAATGATAGTAAATTTCAGTGTTCTGTCCCTGTTAGAGCAGCAGCAGCAGAGGAACCTTCAGGACACGTCACTGCTCTTAATACCGCCTTTAATTGTGAGTTTGATCAGCGCTGACACAAACCAAACGGCCACTAACGATTCCCGGCGCTGCTGCACACAGTAACCGTGCGGACGTTCTGCAGGAACGTGACGCGACGCGACGCTCATCTGAGGATTCAGCAGCAATTATTCATGCGAATCAGCGGAACGCGTTGGAAGGGAATGTTGTGCAAGTAATGAAGGTTAAACGCGGGCCAAACACTTCACGCCGCTCTAATTACAGCTCTTTTCATGCTTCTGCGAGGGTCTTAATAACGCGGGTCGCAAATAAAACGCAATGGGCGCATACATCTGCCGCCCGACGCTCAGCGACGCCACTCGACTGCAATCGCGCTTCTTAACTTACACTGCACTTAGACAGCAGCTTTAGCATGCTAATGTGAGAGCAATGCTGATGCTTTCTATTTGACGACTATCCAGGTATCAAAGATGATCAACGTAGTGCTGGAAATGTCCTTAAACCAGCATAAGAAAGTCTTCAAGAAAGTCTACCAGATTATGAGCTTCAACACACACAAACAAACAAATAAGTAAATAAATACTGACTATATATTAGAAACATACATAGAAAATGTTATTTATTATTATAATACGACATAATATACATTTATATATTATAAAATATGATGATGTCATAAAATATTAGCCTACAAAAGCTTATTTTAATTCAACTTTTTTGCCAAAAAAGCATTTCTTATGTCATTTAGTATAACTTGATGTAGTAAAATAACTAAAAGTAAGGGGGAAAAAAATCAGAAAATAAATAAAAATGACAAATCACAAAAAAAAAAAATACTGAAACATCAATAAAAATGAAAAACATTAGCAAAATAATTAGCATTAAAACAGAAAATATAAAATAAATATAAAAAAAATATTTAAAAATTAAAATAATATAAAATGTTCTTACTGTATTTTTTATTAAATAAATGCAGTCTTGGTGGCTGAAAAGACTCCTTTTAACTTATAACTTGACCTGTCTGATTGTGAAAAATATATACTTTAAATAAAAACAATGTAAAAATAAAATTGTATGGCCATAAAACAGTGTATATGCTACTAAATTGTCCAGTGTGGCAAATATTAGTCTACAAAAGTTTATTTTAATTCAACTAGTTCCCAAACAAGCATTTCTTATTTCATTTAGTTTACAACTTGATGTACTAAAATAACTAAAACTGAAGAAAAAAGAAAATCAGAAAAAGAATAAAAATGACAAGCACACACACAAAAAAAACAAAACAAACAAAATGCTGAAACATCAATAAAAATGAAATATTACTAAACCATTAGCAAACTAATTAGCATTAAAACTGAAAATATAAAATAAATATTAAAAAATATTTAAAAATTAACATATAAAATTAAAAACTAATTCAAACTATTACTAAAAATTAAAAAGTAGTCAATAAATTATAAAAACTTGCTTCTTTTTTTTTTCTTTTAAAAAAATGTTTTTATGTTCTTGGAATAACTACAGACATATATATTAAAAAAAAGCAATAATAAAAATGACTAAAACATTACTAAACATTAACCAAAAAAGTAGTATAAAAAAGAGCATCTAAAAACAAAAACCAATTCAAATGATCAAGAAAAACAACAAAAATAGTAAATAAATACTAGAGTCTGGTGTAATTTTCCTATTGTTCTATATATAAAAATGTGCACCAATATATATATATATATATTATACACACACACACACTTAACTCTATATATAAAAACTCTTCTCTTTCAGTTTTCAAATCTTGTTTTTTTAATGTTATGTTTTTATTGTGTTAGTTATTTGCATTTTATAGTTTTTTTTGTTTGTTTTGTTTTTTACCTAATTAAAATAACCACAGTTTGACTGAGATTAATTGGAATTCACAATAAAAAAATAAAAAATATGATTTTTGAAAATTGTTATAAATGGAGAGGACTGTTTTTGCAAAAGAGCTCTTCACAAATAACTAAATAAATATTTCCCTTGTTTATTTATTTTGGTAAGAAGTCAATGCTCTCAATATGAAATAAAATTTAAATCAAAGAAATTAAACATGGTTCAAAGAACAAATAATCTCTTTGGTTTTGCAGATCAATCATCTTACTGCAGGTCAACAATTGTCTCATCTATTTTTATGCTCCCAAAGGAATCTTAGAAGTAACCTGAAAATGCAGATGTTGACAGTCCAATAAAATCAACATAACTAGTACATCACTGAAATCTCCTGAGTTTTGAATCCAGGGGAACACGTCTTATTGTTTACAACCATAAGTTATATATAATGCGCCTCGGGTCTTTGGAAGACAATTATTGATTTCTCAATTCATTTTAGCACACAAACCCACTGAAATACCTTCCGGAAGCGTGTTCTTCACATGTGTAAACAGCACGTGTTGAATGTCGCTGATGGTCCGCGTTTATCCGCGGAGTCTGACAGCGACTGCATGAGCAGGGTTTGCTCAGAGCTCATTCTTCACATCAGCGGGGGGTTTTGGCACCTGTACGACATACCGCGGTAAAAACCCAGAGCTCACGTGCTTCCCGCTGCGAGCGCTTCCCCTCGAGATTCAACCCGCCGCTGACGCACCTGATCCGGATCACCTGCGGCTGCTGATCCGCCGACCGCCCGCAACACAGCTAAACCATTCAGCTACAGCGCAGTACAAATATTTATATGAACAGGATTCACATAATATGCACGTGAGAGTGAAGAAGAAACAAGGAAAACTCATATTAATGGAGTGTTTCACTAATTAGCAGTAAACCGCTTACCTCACCTAAAGATGTTTGTGTGTTGGATGTTTTTTGGATCTTTGGTATGGAAATAGGAATATTTTATTTGTAAACATCATAATTTTTTCGCTTAATTAAGTGAATGTCGTAAAACTAGCGAGCTAAGACAATTGTAGTACTGACAGTGTCGTGTAAACATGACTGAAGACACGAAAAGCGGAGGAACAGATGAACCGAATCGACTGAGTGAGTCATTTACGCTAGAGCCGCTCCGATCGATTCAAACTTGTGGCAGTTCAAGCGATTCACTAGCAAAAACCAGATCAAAAGCCATTCGTTTTCGAATTTCATCATCGCTTGTGATTATTTTAAAAAGCACATATTGATAGGTGAAACTGAGCTTTTCGAATCTCAGAATCAGTTGTGTCGCAAAATGATTCACTGTTTCGAAGCGCTCCAAACGGATCGCGTATTTTGAATCATTTGACACAGATCAGTCCCAAGCGCTTTTTTTATTATTATTAAACGTTACTGATATTCAAAACAACAAGACAGTATAATTACAGACAAAATAAATACAAAAAACAAGAATACACAGATTTGTTGCCAGGGTAACAAACAAATAAAAAAACAGGGTTATAAAATGATTTTTACAGGGTAATGGTTTAGATCGGGGCTTCAATGCGGGTTCATGAATCATTTGATTTACATCGAAACGACCGTGAATCTGTTAATTCAGATCTGAATTTCGGAGAGATTTCGCGAATCATTTCGCGAACTGAATGATTCGCGATCCGAAGTCCCGAGCATGAAATAATAGGTTGCGAATCATTTTTCAGATCGGAACTTCGGAGCGCGGATCGCGAATCATTTGATTCAGCTCGGGACTTCAGTGCGGGTTCGTGAATAATTTGAGTCAGATCGTGACTTCGAATCGCGTGACGCGAATCATTTAATTTAGATTGATCAGAATTTCGGACCAGGTTCTCGAATCATTTCGCGAACGGACTGATTCGCGATCCGAAGTCTCGATCTGAAATAATGGTTCGCGAATCATTTTTCAGATCGGAATTTTGGAGCGCGGAGCGCGAATCATTTGATTCAGATCGGAATTTCAAAACGCGCATCGCGAGTCATTTGAATTGGATAAAAATGGTTCGTGAATCTTTTGATTCAGATCTGAATTTCGGACCAAGTTCTCGAATCATTTCGCGAACGGACTGATTCGCGATCCGAAGTCTCGATCTGAAATAATGGTTCGCGAATCATTTTTCAGATCGGAATTTTGGAGCGCGGAGCGCGAATCATTTGATTCAGATCGGAATTTCAAAACGCGCATCGCGAGTCATTTGAATTGGATAAAAATGGTTCGTGAATCTTTTGATTCAGATCTGAATTTCGGACCAAGTTCTCGAATCATTTCGCGAACGGACTGATTCGCGATCCGAAGTCTTGATCTGAAATGACGGTTCGCGAATCATTTTTCAGATCGGAACGTTGGAGCGCGGATCGCGAATCTTTTTTTCGGATTACCTTTTTTAATTCAACATCAAACCATTAAGGCAGTACAGTTATAAAAAAGAAAGAAAGAGAGAATACAAAATACAAATCCCTTAAAAAAAATAACCATGGTTTTATTATTGTAAAATGTTTATTTTTTTAACCACAGTTTTTTTTCACCTGAACTTTGTATAGTTTGTATGTACCATATACTTGTCTAAATCAACTTTAAGTAAAGAAAAGAGAGGTTTAGAGACAGATTTTTGTTAATGTATGTGAAGCAGGAAACAAATTAAGTTCCTATATTCTCTTTTGAGTAGTCAAACAATACAAAGAAAACATCTTTAAAACAGAAAGAAAAGTCACTTACAAAATGAGATCAGATAAACATTAAATAATTCTGATCAAAATCTGTGGTTCACTGGCAAACAAGTGAATGAATCTTTCTCAGAAGAGACAAAAACAACTCAATGTCTGACTTATATTATAATTATGTCCATAAGCTTTTAGTGAAATTTGGATGAACTCATGAATCTGTTGTTTGATGTCTTCATATAGTTTCCAAAGTCGGACATCACTTGTCAGGATTTTCAAGGATGTAGAATTTAGTACCAATATCCACACACTACTAATCTGACCCCAACAATTTTGATTAAACAAAAAAAGCATTTTATTTGACATGCATATACTAGAGCCAAACACCATCAGAAAGCTCCATGACAGATCCAGACTGATTTCAACCTGTGTTCATGAATCAAAACCGCTTTAAAATGCAGAAACGGCCAGAGTCATTTTTTACACATTTACACGCGTGGCTTTTCAGACGCAAACGCAGCGGCCTGATGAAGTGTCTCTGAGGGCTCCTTTGTTCGCAGATGCCACCAGTGCAGCGGCGTGTTTTTCAATGAGCTCTTTTACACACAAGGACTCGCCATTCGTGCCCATACCAGTCTCCAAATCACAAAACAGCCATAATTTAATCATATAAACCCATCGCCTGCAGACAAATATATTCGCTCGCAAATGGCCGGAGGAAAACAGACTAATGACATCACGAGGGGAAGGTTATCTGGTCACGCTATGCTGGAAAAATACAATTAAACCTCATTTGGGATTATCTGAATCCATCACTGAGTAACCATTAAAGCCAAACCCAGGTTAGCAGATTAAGACTCAAATGTGTCAACAAGAGTAAAGTTTGATGACAAACTTTAAAGTTAGCTTGACAAAGTGGCACTTTTGAAAGTATTAATTCAAAGTGCATTCATGCATTCACTCAGGCATTTGAAACCATTAGTCTTGTGTTGCAGTCGAACTTCCTGTCAAGTAGGAACAGCACGTCCAGCTCTCCAGCGTCCGAGAGCCGCAATCGCACTCATTACAGCAGGCAGAGAGGCTAACAGAGCCGGCATGGCGTCCGTTCCACCGCATGCTAAAACAGCATCCTCAAAATGTGAAAATCAATCATGGATGACAACTCATTTAGATTATCAGGAGGAGGGAACAGCTACAATTTCAATTAGCGAGCAAGAGACGGTGCACGGATGCGCTTAAAGGAGAAGTCCACTTCCAGAACAACAGTTCACAAATAATGTACTCACCCCCTTGTCATCCAAGATGTTTATGTCTTTCTGTCTTCAGTCGTGAAGAAATTATGGTTTTTGAGGAAAACATTTCAGGATTTTTCTCCATATAATGGACTTCATTGGTGCCCTGATTTTGAACTTCCAAAATGTAGTTTAAATGCAGCTTCAAAGGCTCTAAACGATCCCAGACGAGGAAGAAGGGTTTTATCTAGCGAAACGATCGCTCATTTTTTTTTTTTTTTTAGAAAATAAAAATGTGTATACTTTTTAAGCACAAAAGCTGGTGTAGCACAGGTTCTGAGATGCACATTCACGTACTATTGAATCAGGTCGAAAGGTCACGCTGAACTACAGACCCAGTGTTTACAAAGCGAACGCGCAAAGACTAAGAAAGTGCAAGTAAGTCAAACGCTGTTTACAAACAAAAAGGTACAACGTGTTGGACAATTCTGAAGTTGTAGGAGAAAATAAGATGGAGTTTTTCGCCATACTCTTCCTTTTTGAGCCGGAGTACACAGACGATGAACTTAGATGTGATTCGTAGTAGTGATGGGAAGTTCTGATCATTTTACCGACTCGGACCTTTGAGTCTCGTTCAGCAAAATGAACAAATCTTTTTTGAGTCATTTCGTTCATTTTAGCAAAATATAATTAAAATGTTACGTGTTACTTCCCGAAACATCTACTGCTTACACAAACGTTGTTCACACGACAAACAAGACAAAACTATAATGCTGTAAGAAACAGAAAAGATTCATTCATTGTTTACCTGGGTCTTTAGTCTATGATTCGCTCACCTCACCTCTTATCTGGGTTTTTGGGTTTGAGTCGTTCGTTCATCACGTGACGCCCCATAAGATGAACGAACCACTCGGAAAAAAACCCGAAAACTCGAAACAGGTGAACTGATTCCAGTACAGAACCTAATAGGATGTTGCGCATGCGCGACTGAACGAATCACTCCCCGAGACGATTTGTTCGAGACGACTCGAACAAATCGTTCAAGAACGACCCATCACTAATTCGTAGCATCGTGGACGCGCATCCCAGAGCCTGTGCTACATGAGCTTTTGTGCTTAAAAAGTACAAAAAAAATATATTTTTCAGAAAAAAATGACCGATCATTTCACTAGATAAGACTCTTCTTCCTCATCTGGGATCGTTTAGAGCCTTTGAAGCTGCATTTAAACTACATTTTGGAAGTTCAAAGTCGGGGCACCAATGAAGTCCATTATATGGAGAAAAATCCTGAAATGTTTTCCTCGAAAAACAATTTCTTTATGACTGAAGACAGAAAGACATGAACATCTTGGATCACAAGGGGGTGAGTAAATTATCTGTACATTTTTGTTCTGGAAGTGACTTCTCCTTTAACATCTACAGCCACTCCAAACGCTCATTCACATTCCTAACGAAATCTGCATCGCCAGTTTGTCAGAACCACTAGTAAATTACGTTATTTTGTTTAGATTTCTAATCTTTTTTCTCCAGAATCGGAAGAGAATCATGGTCTCCAATTTATTAAAAACAACTAGGATTCTCAATTTATCCAGAATCGTGAAGTTCTTGTTTAAATGTTGTTTGTTACTGCATATAATTGATTAAAATGGAAGTTTAATTTCATAAAGTTCAAAATGCCCCTACATTTCTTTGCATTTTGTATTTTTCAGTTGAATAAAACACTATTTTCCCTATATACTTCATCATTGAGGATTTCTTAAGAAAAGTTAAAAAATCTCGTCTCGTCTCGTGAACCCAGTCTCGTGTCTCGTCCCGTCTCGTGGGATAAGTGTCTCGTCACACCCCTAATTAAATCTCATAACACTGTTATTATGAAACGCCTTAAAGCCCCCCTGAGTCTTGTCAAAAAGTCTAAATATTCCTTAATGCCACATTTGTGCTCTACTGTGCCATGCAAAGATGAATTGTTGATGCTGATTTCATTTGAGTGATGACTTATTCTTCCTGATTGTATCTTATTATTTTAATTTAATTTATTGTTTCATTACATTTTTGGCACAAAAGATGACACATTTAATAAAGTTAGAAAAATGGCATTACATAAAAGCCTTTAAGCGGTCAAACATCGCTTTATAATGGGAGGGTTTATTTCTGTCATTGATCAGATTGATCGTGTTTCTACTGTAATTTTTTTGAGCACTAGAGCTCCTGAAAAGAAAAGCATAGAGCCCTTAAAGAATGTAATGTTGCCTTTACAAAAACGAACTGCAAACATTTTTTCAAAGTGTAAACTATTAAATATAACTATAAATATATAATAAACTATAAATATAATCTACAAATCATGCAATACTTTACTAGTAAATAAGACGTTTTGAGGGCTTAGCTAAACAGGCCAATTAGAGACAATTACTAATCACTATCTTTTTTTTTTGGCCAGAATTGCAGGTGCTTAATATACAAGAAGGATTAAATTAACACAGCATTCATTTTTTGGTGTACTGTCCCTTTAAGATATAAAGATATCGTTTTAAAAACTGTTCTAAATGCACACGACACAACTTTAACGACATAGAAATCACTTTCAGAATGATTGGTTTCCACCTGATGAATTATAAAAACAATGACAGCCAATCAGAATCCATCCTGCTTTAACAAGCCCCGCCATTTAAAGCGACAGACTATAAAACTGCAGCCTGCTTGTAATGAACAGAATGATATTGATAGTGCAAAGTTTTCAATTATGAAACAAATTAAATTTATCTGTAAAGCTGCTCTACACAAGACAACAAGAGTCATTGTTCAGATCAATTCAGCTCAGTATTGATTCAGCTGAGTTTAACAGCAGTGTCAACAATTATGAATCCATTTCAATTTCAGTGTAAAGCATCTGATAAAGTCAGTGAAGTCAAATCAATAATATTACTCAATATTAATTATCTTTAAAACCATGACAGCTGGACATGTGTTTGAAACTCTACTAATAAAATGACCAGCATGCTCTGATGCTGAATTCTGATTATCAATCAATCAAATAATCGATTGACTGATTGTTTATCATTTAACGGCATGCCAGCTAACATGGCTATATTCATGGTGAGAGAAAAGTAGATAAACAATTATATAAAATGAATAATTTAAAAAAAAAATAGATATATATAAACTTTATAAAAAACAACTATATAAAACAACAAATAAATGTTCTATAAAAGGCTTTGATAACAGTTTACTTAAAGCCATCATGTATAATGCATTATAAATGTATTCATAATGTATATTCTAATGCATGCATTTCATTAATAATTGAAACCAAAGTTAAAATGCATTATAATATTAGAAGGTTTTAATGTCACGTTTTAATGCATTATACTAAATATACCATACTTGGCCACACGTCACATCCTTATTTTTCCCTTTTTTAAATGTGCATAATAAGTATTATAATGTTTTAGAACTGTTCTTACAATTATTATAGATCATATAATGCATTATAAGTTGCATTAGAAGGCATAATTAATGCATACAAATACTTTTATAATGCATTATAGATGAAAAAAAATAAATAAAAAATCTAAAACTAAATCTGGTCTTAAGTCAATCAATCAAATTGTATTTATAAAGCACTTTTCCAAACAAATCAATGCAGTTTAAGCAGCTTTAAATGCAGGACAATTTATTTTATTTTATTTTATTTTATTTATATTGAGAAAATCACCTTTAAAGTTGTCCAAATGAAGTTATTAGCAATGCATATTACTAATCAAACATTAAGCTTTGTTATATTTACATTATAAGTATTATAATGTTTTAGAACTGTTCTTACAATTATTATAGATCATATATATAAAGCATTAGAAGTTGCATTAGAAAGCATAATTAATGCATTAAATACCTTTTATATTTCATTATAGATTAAAAAAAAATCTAAAACTAAATCTGGTCTTAAGTCAATCAATTGAATTGAATTTGAAGTCAATCAAAAATTTTATTTTATTTTATTTTATTTTATTTTATTTTATTTTGTTTTATTTTATTTTATTTTATTTTATTTTATTTTATTTTATTTTGGCATTGATTGCTGCTTATTTGAACACCATATCCGACATCAAATGTGAGCCTGGACCACAGTCATAAGGGTCATTTTCTTGAAATTTTACTTTTTTTTAACATTAATTAACATATGCAAGCTAAATTGTTGAGCTAGTTGTCCAAATGAAGTTCTTAGCAATGCATATTACTAATCAAAAATTAAGTTTTGATATATTTACGGTAGGAAATTTACAAAATATTTTTACTAATTTACATGATTTTTACTTAATATCCTAATGATTTTTGGCATTAAAAAAAAATTTGATCATTTTGACCCATACAATGTATTGTTGGCTATTGATACAAATATACCCGTGCTACTTACGACTGATTTTGTGCTCCAGGGTCACAAATAAGCAAATATAAGACACATAAAACAAAAACTTAGGTTACATACTCTACATTTTGGCGATAAATGCATCTTGCCTGTGTCTAAGATCATCTCTCCTCTCTTTGACCCTTTCTGGAAGAATCAAAGCGCACTTGTTTCTATTTACAGACCACAGAGAGATGAAAACCAGGCCGTTTTTGCATGTAACCTTTAAACGTGCCGTGCCGCTGAGCGTAATGTGAAGCTGCTTGATTTTAATGCAGTTCTGTCTTCAGCCACGCAATAAAGACATTTTTTCATTATGGAAACGCTGTGATTTATAATATAGGCACAGGAAGCGCACTCAATATCAGACGAGCGAAAGGCACCTTGGGGAATTTTATGATCCACGACGAGACATCCTGGATCATTTCAGTTGTATGCAAGTGTCAGTGCATATTAATAATGGCCTCGGTCCAACGCAGACGGCAGTACGCCTTCACACGAACATCGTTTCATCTTCTACCTCTGACAATCTCAAATACAGGCTCCTTTGGAAAGAGCAAACCGAGCTTCACGCTCCAGAGGAAGACGTTTGTACAGATATTTGAGCGACAAAAGCAGGCAGGACTGATTTACCACATTTGACAGATTTTTAAGGATAAACAAGTGAAAACGAATTGGAAAAAATCTGCCAGTGCAGGAGGACAAAACACTCGCATTCAAGATACAATCAATAAAATGCTGCTTACCAAATGTGTTTTTAAAGCACTTGAAGATATTTTTCCTCATGTTTTCTTTCTGTTCTGGTATAATACTGTCTGCTGATCTTATAGCATTCATAAAGTCATAGAAAAGCATTTAAGAGCTACTTTTTATACACTGTAAAAAACTGTTGAGTCAACTTAAAATAATTTGTTACCTGGCTGCTTTTAAAATTGTAAGTTCAGTCAACTCAAAAAAAAAGTTTAATCAACTTGAAATGTTAAGTTGCACTAAGAGACAACCTGCATATTTGTGTTGATTCAACTTAAAATTTTAAGGCAGCCACACTGTAAAAAATAAAAAACACAATTTATTGAGTCAGTTTAAAATAATTTGTTACCCTGCTGCCTTAAAATGTAGTAGTTTATAAGTTTAGTCAACTTGAAATGTTAAGTTGTACTAACAACTTAGATATCTGTGTTTGCTAAACTTAACAGATAAGTAACCCAGCTGCCTTAAAATTTTAAGTTGATTCAACTCAAATATCTTGTCACTTAGTATAATTTAACATTTCAAGTTGAATAAACTTTTTTTGAGTTGACTGAACTTAAAATTTTAAGGCAGCCAGGTTACAAATTATTTTAAGCTGACTCAAACAATTGTTTTTTACAGTGTGGGTAACAAGCCCAGCATTTAAGTTTAACAAACCAAATTTTTTGTTAAGTCAACTCAAATATCATTTCAACATTTCATAACATTTCAAGTTGACTAAACTTATTTAAGTTGACTGAACTTAAAATTTATATAAGTGACAAATAATTTTAAGTTGACTCAACAAAAATTTATATTTATATATTTTGCCATCACCCAACCCCCCCCCACTCCCCCCCACCCCCAAAAAAAATAATAATAAAGTTTTCTGTTTAATTTAATTGCTTTTTTGTTTTTGTTTTTCTGAGCAAAAAATAAATATCGCACATTTTTCCCTAATTTACAGAAGACATCCACTAAAACGTCACTCAGTGTAACAATCATGTTAGATACACTACCGTTCAAAAGTTTGGGGTCAGTAAGACTTGTAATAGTCTTTAAAGAAGTCTCTTATGCTCATCAAGGCTGCATTTATTTGATTAAAAATATAGAAAAAAAAAAACAGTAATATTGCAAAATGTTTTTACAATATAAAATAATGTTTTTTATTTTAACATACTTTAAAATAGAATTTATTCCTGTGATGAAAAGCTGAATTTTTATCAGCTGTTACTCCAGTCTTAAGTGTCACATGATCCTTCAGAAATCATTCTAATATGTGGATTTATTATTAGAATGATCAATGTTGGATAATATCAACAGTTGTGCTGCCAAATATTTTTTGGAACCTGTGATTTTTTTTTTCAGGATTCTTTCATGAATAACAAGTTTAAAAGTACAGTGTTTATTCAAAATATAAATATTTATAACAATGTAAATTATTTATTATTAACTTTTAATAAACTTTTAATTATTAACTTAATACATCCTTGGTGAATAAAAGTATTAATTTCTTAAAATGTACTGACCCCAAACATTTGAACGGTAGTGTATATTTACAACAAAAATCAATTCATGACATATTAAAAGATGAATTACTTGATTAAGTGATTAAGGCAGCAGGGTAACAAATTATTTTAAGATGATTCAACTTTTTTTTTTTTTTAATTTATTTAATTTTTTATACAGTGCAATAAGTAGTGCGTTGAATTGAGCATAAAAACAATAAGTGTAATATTGCTTTAAATTGTTGTTGTTTTTCCCCAAAAAATAAACAAATAAATAAAAATAATAATAATAATAAAAGAAAACAATAATAAAATGATTTCTGTTTAATTTAATTGCATTTTTGTTTTTCTGAGCACAAAAAAAATATCATACATTTTTCCATAATTTACAGAAGACACACACTAAAATGTCATTCAGTGTAATAATCATGTTAGATATATTTACAACAAAAATCAATTTATGACATTAAAATACAATAAAATACGAAATATTTGATTAAGTAATTAAGGCAGCAGGGTAACAAATTATTTTAAGTTGACTCAACAAATTGTTTTTTTGTTTTTTTTTGCAATAAGGAACAAGTTGAATAGCTTTCAAAGAGCTAAAAGCAAAACATACATATACAGTATATCTATAAGAGCGATGGAGAAACACGACACATTTGTCTTATTTTCCAGTTAAATTATCTGTAGACTTGAGAAGCAGTGTTGTGTAATTCATTAAGGCTTGTTTTCACACATTGTCTCTTTACTACAGAGTATTTTGGCAGGTTTTTGTGCAGGATGACAAACACGCTCAAGATGCATTCAACATGCAATCAATACAGTGCTGCTTGCCCAGATTTTATTGATTTTAAGACATTTTTCCCATGTTTTCAGTCTGTTCTGGTATACTGAAGTACAATCAGTTAGTTTTATTGGTTTGTATTATAATTACTTCTATTCCTATTCATGCATGAGCGGCTTGTCTTATTGAAACGCTTATATAAGCCTGTAGAAACGGATCAATATGTTTGTGTTTTCTATCACTGAAATGATGATTGAACCATTTTGCATTCAGAAATAAAAGTCTTTCAGAAAGGCATTTTCATTTTTTTTATACATGTTGAATATATATATGAAGATTGCAAAAACAGATAACTCTAATTTTTAAAAAACATGTTTTTTTCATTGTGCATTCCAGTTCATCTCAATCAAACTGTAGTTGGGTTGTTTTGGTAAAAAAGAACAAAAAATACAGCTTACACAATACAATACAATAAAAACATGATAACGCAATAAAATAACGAAAATAAATAAATAAAATTAAAAATCTGAGATGAAAAACTAAAAACAATAAGTGTAATACTGCTTTAAATTGTTGCTGTTTTTCCAAAAAATAAATAAATTAATGAATTAAAAAATAATAATAAATAATAATAATAATAATAATTATAACAATAATAATAATAATAATAATAATATGTTTTCTGTTTAATTTAATTGCATTTTTGTGTTTGTTTTTTTGAGCAAAAAATAAATATCATACATTTTTCCCTATTTTGTTCAGTGTAACAATCTTGTCAGGCATATTTACAACAAAAATCAATTTAAAAAACATGATCTGAGATGAAAAAAGGGTTAGGCATAAAAACAATAAGTGTAATATTGCTTTAAATTGTTGCTTTTCCCCCAAATAAATAAATAAATAAATAATACGTTTTCTGTTTAATTTAATTGCATTTTTGTGTTTGTTTTTCTGAGCAAAAAATAAATATCATACATTTTTCCTTAATGTTTTCAGTGTAACAATCTTATCAGGCATATTTACAACAAAAATCAATGTATGACATATTAAAAGACTAATTACTTTCACCCCAAATACTAATTAGTTGTAATTCTACATTTTTAAAATGTGCCACTATCCCAGGTTTTGCCCATTTGTCAGTAAGATTTTTTTACTCATTTAAAACACAATAAAATTTAATATGCTCCTTATTTTTTTATTTATTTTAATACGTACAAGTCATAATTAGCATGTTTGAATTTGTACATAAAAATTGTGTTACACTGAATGACAATGTAACATTATTTCAACCAAATTTTGACATTTTATTCTCCAAAAACTATAGATGTAAAAACACCCACACACACTAATATGTGCCTAAATGCATTTAAGAGCCTCTTACACACACACACACACACACACACACACACAATCAATAATGACTTAAACTGCTTTGCCAAAGTAAAAACAGCCAAGAGCAACACACACACACACTCACACACATTCACACACACACACACAGAGAAACTTGCCGGCAGACACACAGATGCAGATGCTGCCAAAGAAGCTCCCAGAAGTCTGTGCTGCTCAAACTCAGTGTAATTAAGCTCTTTTGCTTTTTAATGTTTAATTTAATGCATAACACTTACACACAACACTAAGATAAATGACTGAAGTCCTGTTCTAAGTTTAGTTGGTAGCCATAATCCATCTTCATCATCAGTTTTGAAGCAAATACAAAATCATGTTTATATTAAACACACACTTTTGAGATCAGCGACCTGAGTTCATGGCTGAAGCCCAACTTACATAGGTGAGTTATTTTTTTTGAAATCGAGCGATCGAAATCAGATTTATGGCCAAGTATGTTTACATACACAAGCCAATTTGTCTTGGTGAAAAAAGCATCCAGTGCACAGACAAAAGAACAGCGAGACACAGCAGATAATGTGTGTAAAATAAAGGAAGGTGAATAAATATAAATACAGTTTATGTTTTAACAATGTTCAATTTTAACAATGTTTGCAATCATATTAGACTCTGTTGTAATGATATAAATATGTACTCTGATGTGCTGTTGTAGTCTGAAAAGCTTTGTGATTGATCGTTTGAAACCAAAGAAATATCCATAAATATTTGTATTGTAATTTTACTGTTGTTATATATTATTATAATTATTATTATATACCTTTTTAAAAAGTTATTATGAATTATTATGATTATTATACTTTTTAGTTACTTGATTTATATGATTTTTTTTTATTTGTAATATAAATGACAAATCTAATTAATAATATTAAAATTAATAATTAAATAAATGTAATTAATTAATTGCAATTAGTTGTTATATAATAATAATAATACACATTTTTAAAAAGGTATTATGAATTAAGATTTTTTTACTTTTTAGTTAATTAGTGATATTACTTGATTTATGTTATTTTTATTTGTATATAAATTAAAAATAATGAATATCACTGCAATTAATAATTAATTAAATAAATGTAATAAATAATAAATTGCAACAACAACAATAATAATAATAATAATAATAATAATAATTATTATTATTATTATTATTATTATTATATACATTTTTAAGTTTTTATGAATTACTATTTATTATACTTTTCAGTTAAATATTATAGTGATATTTCTTGATTTATGATTTTTATTTGAATATAAATTAAAAATAAAATAAATGAATAATATTACAATTAATAATTAATTAAATAAATGTAATTAATAATAAATTGCAAGTAGTTGTTATATATAATAAAAACAAAATAATAAAAATATTTGTTATCATTATTATTATTATTATAAACATGTTGATAAAGTTATTATGAATTATTAGACTTTTTATTTAAATATTATAGTGATAATTCTTTCTTGATTTATATGATTTTTATTGGTATATAAATTAAAAATAAATTAAATTAATAATATTATAATTAATAATTAATAAAATAAATGTAATTAATTAATAATACATTGCAATTAGGTGTGTTTCCCTAATTTAGTTTTTAATTTTAATTAATAATTTAATAAATAAATAAATACATAAATATATTGTATATTTCATAAAAAATGAAATAACTACATTGAGGAACTACATTGTTTGGAGGAAGAATAATGTTTTTATTAATATCATTACACTTTATTTGCTCTGTTTTATTTTGTGAAATCTTTCTACGTATATGGAATAATCATTTTATAAAGCAAATATCCCTGTGAAGACGTGGTTTACAGTGAATTTATAACAGCTAAGGGGGTTTTAGGCTTCTTGAGGCTTAATGCTTTAATAGACAAGACAGAGAATATATATATGCATGTACGAAAGTGTCTCTAATCATAGTCAGTTGTTGTTAGTATACCAAATTTTAAAACTGTGAAACAACTCAATGATGCCATATTGCCGTCCTACAGTACATACTCAAATCTAAGCACTTTCCCATCAGCAGCCAAGTACGTACTTATAGTGTGCATTAGAAATATGCAAACTGGAAAACAGCTTCTTAAATCCAACTTAATACAGATTGAAGCTTTTAAGATCAGCACCTGCCCCTAATAGATACTGTGTTTGACAAGAGCAAATAAACATGCTTCAGTGACGGATGGCTCTCGGGAAACAAACGGGTCCTTAGAGAGCAGAAAGTACTATAAAAGACACAACTATAAAAGAGTTTTACGGCGTGAAGGCCGGCCGTAGATCTGCAGCTCTACGGAGATGATCAGGCGAGCGCATCTCAATCGTAACACGCTTCCACGCGTGCGATCGGAGGTGTTTCTCAACGAGACGAACGCCAGCGCGCGCTTCCAACACGCCTGCAGCGACGCATGCTGATGCTCGAGTAGGAGGAACGAGTGAAGGAGCCTTGACCTGCCATCACAGACTCCACAACATCCACAACCGCTCCATACGGAGATCCAACACGCAAAACGACACGGTAACAACAAACAAAACACATAACACACAAAAGAACACACAAACAACATAGAAAGCAACATGCAAAACAACACACAAAATGGCATGCAAATAACACTAAACAACACGCAAAAAACATGCAAAACAACACGCAAACTACATGCAAATGACATGAAAAACTACTTTTGCAAGTTGTTTTTCATGTAATTTACATGTTGTTTGCGAAACAACATGCAAACATACAAAACTACACACAAAATTACATGCAAAATAACACTAAACACGCAATACACAAAAAAAAAACATGCAAAACAACAAACCACACGCAAATGACTTGAACAACACGCAAACAACATGCAAAACGGCACTAAAAATAACACTAAACATACGAAACAGCACAAATACATGCAAAATAACACAAACGACACGCAAATGACATGAAAAACAACTTGCTAACAACATGTGAAACAACATGAAAAACAACATACAAAATGACATGCAAAATAACACAAACTACATGCAATTGACATGAAAAACCACATGCAATACAACATACAAAACAACACACAAAACAAGCAAAAAACATGCAAAACAGCACGCTAAATGACATGCAAAATAATATGCAAAATGACATGCTAACAACACAAAAAACACAAACGACAGAGAAAGCAACATGCAAAACAACACACAAAATGGCATGCAAATAACACTAAACAACACGCAAAAAAAACATGCAAAATAACACGCAAACAACATGAAAAACAACTTTTGCAAGTTGATTTTCATGTCAT
Organism: Labeo catla; assembly: GCA_012976165.1. Classification (NCBI taxonomy): domain Eukaryota; kingdom Metazoa; phylum Chordata; class Actinopteri; order Cypriniformes; family Cyprinidae; genus Labeo; species Labeo catla. The sequence continues at coordinate 76,925 of VONZ01001411.1, read as the reverse complement.
TTACATGTTGTTTGTGAAACAACACGCAAACAATATGAAAAACAACATGCAAACAACACAAAATTACACACAAAAACATGCAAAACAACAAACAACATGCAAATGACATAAAAAACAACACGCAAAATGGCATTGAAAATAACACTAAACATGCAAAACAGCACAAAAACATGCAAAATAGCACAAACAACACACAAATGACATGAAAAACAACTCACTAACAACATGTGAAACAACACGCAAACAACATACAAAACAACACACAAAATGACATGCAAAATAACGAACGACATGTAAACGACATGCAAAACAACATGCAAAATAACACAAATGACATGAAAAACAACATAAAACAATAAGCAAAACAACATGCAAAACAATACGCAAAACAACACAAAACAATAAGCAAAAAACAAACAAACATGCTAAATAACATGCAAACCAACACACAAACAACATATAAATGATACACAAAACAACATGCAAAACATCATCACGACATGAAAACTGGACATTTTAATGTTCTTAGAATATAATGATAAAATAAACATTGAATAACGTTATATTTTGGATAGGAAAAACGCTTAAAAAACGTTTTTGTAACATTAAAATAACATTAAAATAACATTACAATCATGATAAGAAAACTGGACACAATTGTACTATTTTTCTCAGAATTTTGAGTTTCTCTCTTGTAATTTTGCCTATTTTTTCATAAATACAATATGGCATAGCCTAAGACATTAAAGTTTCTCATTTGCAAGACATTAAAAACTTTAATATTTAATATAGTTATTTTGTAAAGCGTCATCGGGTCCCTCAATTATTATTATTGTTATTATTATTACAGTTTTCCTATTAAGCAGCACTTTTTTCTCTCTGAATTCTGAATTTGCATTATTAAATTCAGTTTATTTTGTTTTCATTGCAGAATAAAAAAAATTAAACTCAGAATTTTGAAAACCGATCTTCTGTAACACAAATGTCTTTACTGTCTTTTGATTATTTTAATGTGTCACGCTGATTAAAAGTATTAATAACCATTAAAAAAAAAAGAAAAAGAAACTGGTAAAGATGAAATTAACAATTCTAAAAAAAATCACAATGCATCTTTTTGTTGTGTAGATGTTCAGATATTGTAAAATGCCAACACAGCAGCAGCAGTGAGGAGTCCCGCTGTGTGAAATGAGCAGATAATGTAGGTTGGAGTAGAGGATTCACTTCACAACAGCACACAAACCCTCAGTATCTCACGATGTGTGTTAGTTTAGACGCTTGTTCGCGGTGAAGGTGGCGTTGGTGCGGGAGATTCTCTCCTGAGGCGCTCGCAGCTATTTCAGGCTCACAGCAATCACTCCACGTTCTGATCAAAGCGGAAAAACACACTGGAGCACGCTCCCGCTCCCACGCACACAGCGCAGAAACCTTCCTGATCCACGCCGGCCATTCATTATTAATAACAGTCATATTTGAGCACTAACGCTTGAGCAAATGGATTACAGTCGAAGGTAAGACCACAGAACATAATGCACTGCGCTCAGTTTGTTCATGCAGAATTAGCAGATTAAGTGTCACTAATGTGGTCTGAAGTAGAAATTCATTTCTGTTACGTCAGCAATGCAGGCTTTTGGATGCTGGAAAAAAAATCTGTAAATATACAGTGAATCTTTCAAATCTCATTTGTGCATGTGCAAACAAAATATTTTTTTATTTCATTTAAACGACTTTTCTTCCTCAAAAAAAGACTATATATGGATATAATGTCATATGGATGAAATACAGCATTGATAAGGTATTAACGTTTCTCATTTGCAAGATATTAAAAACTTTAATATTTCATTTAGTTATTTTGTAAAGTGTCATTGGGTCCCCCAAGAGCAATATATAAATAAAACATTATTATTATTATTATTATTATTATTATTATTATTATTATTACTATTATTATCATTATTATTATGATAAATATTAAAGTTTTCCTATTAAGCAGCACAAACTAAAACCCTGCTTTGTATATATTAGGGTGTTTTTTTCATAATTTCATATATAATGTTTCCATGTGCATATGCACAAATGGGTTTGTGTGGTTTTAGGGCAGGGAAAAAGTGATAAAATAAAATAAAATAAAATAAAATAAAATAAAATAAAATAAAATAAAATAAAATAAAATAAAAATTATTGCTAACTAAATATTTTCCAAAATGTTTTGACAGTATAAATTGTTTTGTTATACTTTAAATTATATTGCTATTATCATTATCGTTATCATTATCATCATCATTATCATTATTATTATTATTATCATCATCATTATCATTATTATTATTATTGTTATCATTATTATTATTATTATAAATATTAAAGTTTTCCTATTAAGCAGCACAAACTACAACGCTGCTTTCTATATAAGAAGTTGTTTTTTATCTAATGATAATTAAATTAAATTAAATAATTTCATATATTATGTTTCCACGTGCATATGCAGTTTTAGGGGAAAAAAAGTGTGTAAAAATTAAAAACAAACAAATAAATTTATATATGATATTGTATTATATTATATTATATGATATTATATTATATTTAAAAATATAAAATTATAAATAAATAAATAAATCTAATAGTCCAGTACAATAGTGAGGAATTTTTTTTTTTTACTAAATACTACTAATTTACTAAAAACTAAATAGTAAATATTTTCCAAAAAAAAAAATCACAGTATAAATTGGTTAGTTATACTTTAAAATATATAGCTGTTTTTTTTTAAATAAAATAAAAATAGAATAAATAATCAAACAAAGTAAAAAGAATAAATTAAATCATAAATACATTTTACTACACATAGATACATTTCTATTAAACAACACTAACTGTAAAACCTTCATTGCGGACATTAAGTTAATGCTAATCGAATGGAATGAAATGAAATAATTTTATGTTTGCATGTGCATACATAAAATATTTAATATTTCCAAGCTGCTTTATATCTTATTTGTGCATATGCACACGCATATATATATATATAGTAATATTATTGGGGAAAAAAAGTAAGTTTAAAGATTCTCCCCTACAAAAGATTTGGCATATAGTGCTGTATGTATGAATTATGATGTAAGTGAGATATTAAAGAGTTTTTCTACTAAACAGCACAAACTGCAGAGCATCATGTTTCTGGACAATCACCGCATGCGTTTTCATATCCTGAGGTCTTACGCTCAATTAACCCGGTGAACGCTTTGAAGCGTAATGAAGGGCCGATCTGATCTCAGATGCTGGTATTTGACGCATGTGACCGTGAGACACACAGAAAGTGGCCGATGGAGGACTGGAGGGGATGTTTTGCTCAGCAGCGCACAGCCAATTAACTCACCAACACCGCTTAACAAAACACAAGGACATTTGCATGAGAAAAGACGACAGAGACAGGAAAAAACACTGAATGTGCATAATGTTGTGGAAAAGAGGAATAAATGTACAGCAGAAACCAGCCGCTTCAACAACTCAGTTTCACTACATGCACAGCACATAGTGCAAGGGCCTAAAATTATTGAACACACTAATAAGAAAATACAATAAATAATTAATAAATAATAATAGTAAATGTTTTATAAACAACATTTTACACGTTTATAATTTTTTTTTTTTTACAGTATAAATTTGTTCTTTTTACTGTACTTGAAGATGTAGCTGCTTAAATTTTAGGGACACAATAAAATAAATAAATAAATAAATAAAAAGATTAAAAATAAGAACCCAATAAATAAATACATTTATAAAAAATATGATAGTGAAATAAATAAATAAATAAATAAATCTAAAGATTAAAAAATAAGAACTCAATAAATAAATACATTTATAAAAATATAAAAATACAGTTTCACTTAAATAAATAAATGTCTAAGTAAGTGCCTAAAATTATTAAATAAATTAATAAATAAACATGAAATAAATAAATAATAAAACAAAATATTTTATAAATAAAATTGTACACATTTAAAATATTTTTCACATTATAAATTGGTTCTTTTTACTGTACATAAAGATATGTAGCTGCCTTTTAAATTATAGAGATACAGTGAAATAAATAAATAAATAAAAAGATTAAAAATAAGAACTAAATAAATACTTTTATAAAAATATGATACAGTGAAAAAAATAAGAAAAATTGTACATGATTACATGTAGCTGCCTTTTACATTTAAGTGAAAATAAATAAATAAATAAATAAATGAATGAATAAAATAAATAAAAATAAAGATTACAAAATATAAACTCAAATAAATACATTTATAAAAAATATAAAAGAATACTTTTACTTAAAAGTCTAAATAAGTGTGTAAAAGCATTGAATAAATTAATAACTAAATATTAAATAAAAATAAAAAATAAAATATTGTATATTTTATATTGTATAAAAACACTTTACATATTTAAATAACATATTAACATATTTTTCACAGTATAAATTGGTTTTTGTTACTGTACATGCGATATGTAGTGTGAAAGTGAAAGTAAATAAGTAAATACATAAGTGGAACATTTATCAAATATAAGTTGAAAATGATATTAAAATTTTTGCAAATAACATATTACATATTTAGAAAGTTATTAATATTTAATATAATTAATATCCACAGAATAGGGGATTATTTTGGAGGTCTGTGACAACAAAACACCTGCTTTAGACAGTTTTCACTTGAGACACTAAGAAACTAAGTAATAACAACCACCTACAGCATCTTAGCAACCATTCGTAACACCCTAGCAACCACTCAGAAATCTCTAAACACACACTAGCAGCCACGCAGAACTCCCTAGCAACCATTCTTACCATCCCAGCAAAGACGTAAGAGAAAGTCTGTCTGTCTGTCGGTGTCGGTGTGTTCAGCTGCGACTCCCAAACCAAACGCTGCTCCAACAGCCACAGAAGCGGATCTCAGCGGTTTTTCTCAGCGAGGCCGAGCGCGAGTCTGACAGGTGCGCCGATGGGAGCCGAGCGTCTGATCTCACGCCTGACGGATCGACGCTTCAGTCCCACACAAACTGCACCGAGAGTCTCTGTCGCTCTCAGCGCGTCGCTCTCACCCGCTCCAGTCAAACGGTGTGTGTCAACAACACACACAACAAACACAGTTAGGCCCTTACAGTCACTGTAATGCACTATACTGCAAATAAACCTGACCAGATAGACAGATAGATAGATCAAAAAGTTAAAAGTGTAAAAAATATATATTTTTTGAAATTGTAAATTTATTTACTTTTTTATTTACTAGTAATTTCTGACTGAAAATGTTCACAAAGTAAATAATGTTAAATAGTTTTAAAAGTAGTTAAAAAGTAGCTTTTATTTATATTTTGCATTTTCAATTTAATTTCAGTTAAAGTTTTAGTAGTTGTGTTTTTTGCCATTTTTATTGCTTTTTCTATTAATTGGAATTTTTTTCATTTTATTTTATTTTTTTTAGTTATTGTAGTATTGTAAAAAAAAAAATAAATTATAAAATCTGCCTTGGTAACTACAGCTAAAGTGTTTTTTTTATTTATTAAATAATTATGTTTATTTTAATTAATTTTATTTTATTTTATTAGTTCATGTTTATCTTATTTCCAGTAAGGAATTTTTGTGTTTATTTGATTTTTTTTATTTATTTTTTAATTTACTAGTTATTTATTTATTTATTTATTTTAATTATTGTAGTATTTAAAAAAAGAAAAGTTGCCTTGGCAACTACAGCTAAGTATTTATTTATGTATTTATTTATTTATTTTGTTATTTTATTTTATTACCATTTAAAAATATGACTTTATAAATTAAAATTATGAGATTAAAAAGTTAATTTTGACAAAAAAGTCAAACATTTTATTTATTTATTAATTTATTTATTTATTTATTTATTTTTGTTATTGTAGCATTTACAAAAAAAGAGAGAGAGAAAATCTGTCTTGGCAACTACAGCCAAAGTACTTTTTCATTTATAAAATAATTTGTATGTGTTCATTTATTTTATTTTATTTTATTTTATTTTATGTTTTACTTTTTTAATTTAGTTGTTTATCTTATTTCCAGTAAGGAAACTTTTTTATTTATTTATTTATTTATTTTATTTACTAGTAATTTCTGACTAAGTAAATTTTTTTTGCAATTTCCACAAAGTAAATGATCTTAAATTAGTTTTTGTTTTTTGTATTTTTCATTTTAATTTTAATTTCAGTTAGTTTTAATAGTTGTGTATTTGCCATTTTTAATTCTTTTTTTTTTTTCCCTTTTTTAATTTTTTTTTAACGTTTTTAGTATAACAACCTTGATTTTAACTTTCTTTTTAAGTGTAATTCATGTACTATAATAACTACAACTAAAATAAAACTTAGGGGAAACTATGTAACTAAACGTAACTAAAATATAAATTAAAATGCAAAATCCGAAAAATAAACAAATAATTTAAAAGATTATTAAAAAACTATAAAGACAATATTTAAAATATGTAGTTTTTGTAACACACACACACACACATATATATATATTTATTTTTGAAGTTGCAAAAACTGAAATAGTAAATTACATGACTGAATCCGTTGGATAAAATCCGTCTGAATTCACCGGCCTGATTTCAACAAATGTTTAGTTTCACTCAGGAACATCATGGGTTGTAAATGCCGTCTCACGCTGACTTTCAGCATCAAACCAACTTTAAGTTTGAGCTGCTGGAAAGAAAGAGCAAACCAAGTTTCAAGATTTCCTTTCTTGAATCCATAACAGCTCTTATTTTTCCCAGCAGACGGAGTACCCGAATGAGTTTTGACAGCCGCTGCGTCCATCACTCATCTCCGTGTGTCTCTGGAGAGAATCAGACTGCAGACAGACAGACAGACGAACGCTTTTATGTGTGAAGCGCTCAACATGCACACGTAACGTCAGCGACAGACTAAAACCAAACCACGCTGATATTTGACGCTGCGTCTCAACATGTGCATCAGCAGCTTGTCATGAATATTTAAACAACACCAACATACACAACACCCGTTTATCATCACACGTCCAACAAACAAGAGACCTGCAAAGTTCAACGCTGATTTTGGCAGCGCTCGCTAATAATACAGACAGTGACACATCACAGACTAAAAACAGAACTGGAGACGCTCAACGAAAGACTGGAAACAGATGAAGGAACAAATGAATGAAACCAGAAACTGACCAATCATCACACTGATCAATCGATCAAATACTGAAATACAGGTTTTTATATAATGAATGTCTATTTCATGACATTTTATTTTGCAAATAAATACTAGTTTAAAAAAAAACACAAATAAGTAAGGTGGCAAAAAAGTTTACCATTTTAAAAATATTACAAAAATTATTTTCAAAATATTTTATTATAATAATTATTTAAAATATATAATAAATAAATAATATATAAAATATAAATATATAAAATAAATAATAATATTTAATAAAAAGTCATAATTACAATAGTTGAGAGAAAAAGTCAATAATGCCAAAAAGTCAAAATTATGGGATAAAATTTTAAATGTATCACACACTAGGTCAAAATTATGAGATAAAAAGTTGAAATTATGACTTTACACATTGAAATTATGAGATAAGTAATAATTATGACAAGTTGAAAAAGAGATGAAAAGTCAAAGTTATGACGTTATAAACTGAAATTGAGATAAAAAAAATGATAAAAAGTCAAAATTCTGACATAAAAAAATCACAATTATGCCATTTTGAGATAAAAAGTTGAAATTATGACTTTATAACTTGAAATTATGAGATAAAATTTCAATTATGACAAAAAGTCAAAATTATGGAATACAAAGTCAAATTTATGACATTCTAAATCAAAATTACAAGATAAAAAGTTGTAATTATGACTTTATACATTGAAACTATGAGATAAGTCATAATTGCGACAAGACAAAATTATGAGAAAAAAGTCTAAATTATGACTTCAGTCATAAACATGCCAAAACACTGAAATTATGACATGTCAAAAATGTCGTAAAAAAAAAAATTGAAATTAGAATTAGAAAAATCTAAATTTACAAAAAGTCATAATTATGCCAAAAATGTGAAATTATGAGATTAAAAAAAAAATGTAAATTACGACTTTATACGTTGAAATGATGAGATAAGTCATAATTATGACAAGTCATTAGTCTTTTGGCAACAAATTTAAATTATGATATAAAAAGTTTAAACTATGAGATAAAGATAATGAGATAAAAAAGTCAAAATTGTAACGTAATAAACTGAAATCAAGACAAAAAGTCACACTCATGACAAAAAGTCAAAATGATGAGATAAATCAATTATGACATGAAAAGTCATGCTTATGACAAAAATTAAAATTGAGATAAAAATCAAAATTAAAAGTGAAATTATGAAATTATGAGAAAAATCTAAATTATGAGATAAATCAAAATGATGACATACAAAGACATAATTATGCCAAAAATGAATGAAATTCATTGAAATGAAATTATGAGATAATTCGAAATGATGACAAATCGAGTTTGACTTTAAAAGGCAAGATTTACTTGATATCATTTTGATTATTACTTGATTCAGAATTTTTTAAATCTCATTATTACAACTTAGTATCTCATAATTTTGACTTTTCATGCAATAATTATAACTTGTTTCATGTCATAATTTCAGTTTTTAAAGTCATAGTTCTGACTAAGTCATAAGTGAAATGTAGTATGTCACTTTTGCCTTTTTTATCTCATAATAATATAATAATCTTTTTATGTCATAATTTCGACTTTTAATGTCACAATTTAGTATGCCAAATACAACTACTTCTAAACGTTTAAGGTCATAATGTCAAAGACGTCATCTGCCAGCTTCAAATGCTTAACTCACACACGTTCACATGTGCGAACGCAATCGAATCGGCTCCCGTGACAAATCTGCTTTTGACCAAATGATGCATCAGTCCACAACCACAATAAAAAAAAAAAAAAAAAACTCCTGCTTTGCCCTACATACAGACAGATGAACACAATACACACGGCATAAAGCCACAGCTCGTCGCTGCATTCGAGCGTTCGGACGCGCTTGGACACGTTAACTCTGACCCACTTACACCTCACGTAAACAGACACCCGCCAGATGAAACACTGAGTTTTTTTCTTTCGTCCTCTCAGGTCTCAATCACTCCACATCTGTTTGAGCGTCTGAGTCTGTGCTGCGAGGATGCGAGAGGTGTGCGGCGGATGTCGTCGCCATGACAACAGACATCACTTCACGCAAGAGCGCCACTTGGGCTGGATGTGTGGGCTAAAGCGACACGCCGATAGATTAGCATGACACCGTCAACGAGTCTGACACCAAACCAGCACGAGCTGCAGCAACGACACACTCGCTACTGATACAAAACGTAACGTGTACATTTTAATAGCTGGTTGCCAATAAAATATTGTAATAAAAATCTTAATATTTTTTTGAACCAACACTTGTTTTGTCCAATATTTACTTCAAATTCACTGTATTTTGGATGCAAAAGATGACAACTGTTAATAGTAACCAGAAATGTTTGTTGAGCAGCAAATCAGCATGTTAGAATGATTTCTGAAGGATCATGTGACACTGAAGACTGGAGTAATGATGCTGAAAATTCAGCTGCGCATCACAGAAATAAATTACAGTTTAACAGATATTCATAAAGAAAACAGCTTTTTAAAATTAGAATAATATTTCACTATTTTTACAGCATTTTTGATCAAATAAATGCAGGAAATCAGCATATTAGAATGATTTCTAAAAGATCGTGTTACACTGAAGACTGGAGTAATGATGCTGTAAATTCACCTTTGATCACAGAATAAATTATGTTTTATAATATATTCAATTAAAAAAATGTTATTTTAAATTGCAATAATATTTTAAAAATTTTACTGTATTTTTTATCAAATAAATGCAGCCGTGCTAAGCAGAAGAGACTTCTTTCAACAACAACAACAAAAAGGAAAAATAAGAAAAATCTTACTAATTTCAAACTTCAAAAATACTGAAAAAAACAGTAAAATTGCTAAATGTTATTACAATATAAAATAATGGTTTTTATTTTAATATACTTTAAAATATAATTTATTGCTGTGATGCAAAGCTGAATTTTCATCAGCTGTTACTCCAGTCTTAAGTGTCACATGATCCTTCAGAAATCATTCTAATATACTGATTTATTATTAGAATTATCAATGTTGGAAACTGTTGTGCTGCTTAATATTTTTTTAGGAACCTTTTTTCAGTTTTTTTTTTATGAATAACAATTAGCATATTAGAATGATTTCTGAAGGATCATGTGACACTTGAGAAACAGCTGATGAAAATTCAGCTTTGATGACAGAAATAAATTACATTTTAAAATAAATTCAAATAGAAAACAGTTATTTTAAAATTGCAATAATATTTCACATTTTACTGTATTTTTGATCAAATAAATGCAGCCCTGGAGAACAAAAGAGACTTCTTTCAAAAAATAAAAAACATAAAAAATCGTAATAATTTCAAACTTTTGACCACTAGTGTATATTAAGTCTCTTATGCTCATCAAGGCTGCATTTATTTAATCAAAAATACAGAAAAAAAACAGTAATATTGCAAAATGTTATTACAATATGAAACGATCGTTTTTATTTTAATATACGTTAAAATATAATTTATTCCTGTGATGCAAAGCTGAATTTTCATCAGCTGTTACTCCAGTCTTAAGTGTCACATGATCCTTCAAAAATCAGAATAATATACTGATATTTGTGTTTGGAACCTGTGATTCTTTTTTCAGTATTCTTTGATGAATAACAAGTAAAAAAAGAACAGTATTTATTCAAAATATAAACAATGTAAATTCATTTAACACATCCTTGATGAATAAAAGTAATTTCTTTCCAAAAAAAAAAAAAAATACAAATGTACTGACCCCAAACGTTTGAACAGTAGTGTATATTGTTATAAAACCTTTCTATTTTAAATAAGTCCTGTTCTTTTGAACCTTTTATTGATCAAAGAATCCTGAAAAAAGAATCACAAGTTTAAAAAAAAAAAAAAAATGTATGTTTCTAGTATATTAGAATGATTTCTGAAGGATCATGTGACACTGAAGACTGGAGTAACAGCCGATGAAAATTCAGCTTTGCATCACAGCAATAAATTATATTTTAAAGTATATTAAAATAAAAACCATTATTTTATGTTGTAATAACATTTTGCAATATTACTGTTTTTTTGTTTTTTGTTTTTTTTTTTCTCTGTAGCGACACATTACATGTCCTGATCCCAAACTTTTGAGCGACAGTGTATATCCATGTTTCATAAGTATGTGAAGTCATGCATGTACAGATCTCAGGTTTTCACGCCGTAATGATCTGGTGTGTTTTCCCAGCGCTCTCGTGTCAGTACTCAACAGCACTGCTATTGATCTACTCTAACATACAGCAGGTAGTTCAGCACTCAGTTAGCAAAACACCAAAGTCCAGCGAAGCCGAAGAAAGAGAAATGTGCATGAAAGATTCACACTACAGCCGTCAGCTCAGCGCCGCTCAACTCGCTGGACGCAAACTAGAAACGAATCTCAGGTGTGTTCTGACAGCAAAGAAAAATGCCAACAACTCACATATAACAGTGCACAGTTATGACAGCAAACAGAAACTGACTGACGGCTTTTAAAAGCGAGGAGAAGCACTGAGGTCACCGATGTCTTTTTTACTACATGCAACTTTGAAAAATCATTTTTACAATGCAGTTTGTACTATACAGCAAATCTCAACTACTGTACATTATCGTTTATATCGTCGCAAAATATAGATTATATCATCGTCCAGCTCTAATTTGCTAAATGCAATTTAAGGCATGAAGATATTAAGATACTTTAAACAACCTTATGATTTTCTGTAAATAGAACGGACAATGGAATCGACTCGACTTGAGCACAGTCGGTTTTGTGCTGTGAATTATTGGCTGCTGAGAGAATGAAACTCAATTGAAATTCAATAGACATTTGAGCCTACAAGCCAGAATTGTTCATTCACATTAATAATCTGCATATTGACAGACGGTTCATGATCAGATTCAATTTCAGTGTTTGATTTTAAGGGCATTACTGTTTGTTTGCCACAAAAGGTGGTTCTTCTACTCAAATGAGTTTTAGAAGCAGCCTATCACACTCATAAATAAATTAATAAATGTGTATATACGGGCCTAAATAGAAGATCTATGCATCTGAATTGGATTTAAAATCCCCATGCATTTGGATGACACCGTCTCAAAATGTGTTTATTCAAAATAGTTATAATCAGTGCAAATGTTTATTGCAATATCATAGTTTTTGTTCATGTTTTAAATTAGATTTTTTCCTGCTTTCACTTAAATTTAAGTCAATGTTTTAGTAATTGTATTGTATATTATTTGTCATTTTATTAGCTTGTTTTTAATATGTCTGTATGTTTTTATTTATTTTTTTTTTAATTTCACATTTGAGATTTTTGTAAATTAAAAAATATATATATATATATATATAATTTTTTTACATTGTAGTTTTTAATAAATAAAAAATTTAATTAAAAAAATATATATATTATATTTTATGTATTTTTACTTATGTTTTTTATTATATAATTTTTTATAAAGATAATAAAATTGTATGTATATATATATATATATATATAATTAATTTATTTATTTATTTATTACATTGTAGTTTTTTAATAAATAAATAAAACAATTTAATATATTTTATATTTTATTTATGTATTTTTACTTTTATGTTTTTTATTACATCATTTTTTTATAAAGTTAAATATATATATCAAGTTAAACAGTTAAACTAAATAAAAAAGAGATAAACATTTCCTTGGAAATTGCACTGAAGAAAAATAAGTTTAAGTTTTCTTTTTCTATTTGATTTTAGTTTAGTTATTAATTATTTTATTCCATTTTATCCCAAGCAACTTTTTATTTTATTTTATTTTATTGTTTTATTTTACTATAATACCTCTGGTATCATTTATTACTGATAATTATATGAATCTGTTTATTGTGCATTTAAAAAGCATCCAGTTTATTAGTGCGATTACAGAAATTTGACCCATTTCATTGATGCACAACTGACAAATATGCATTAAATTACGTTTATTAGTTTATGTTAAAACTGTGTAATGCAAATGCACGGAAATTTTATATGCATAGGCCGAAATATTTTTAAGCATGTTTTCCTAATCAACAATGTAAATTTCCAAAATAAGAGTGCACTAGCAGAAGTGTGTGAGGACGCAAACACGATTCCAGCCGGCAGACCTGCGTCAAACAGCAGCATGGATTCACTCTGGCTCTCATTACAGTAGGAAACGCAGGCTTCTGGTCCAAGGGAATTGATAAAGAGCTCTGGAGGAGGCGCAGAGAAGCAACAAAGAGCGCTTTAGTTGCACTGGTGGAATGCATTTGCATAGTTTAGACGGCCGGCATCTGAAGCTCGCCGTGAAAAGAGACCAGAGGAGATGCTGCGACTTCAGCAGCGGACGGCGCAGGGAATAAAGCACGACAGCACAGAGCCACGGCCTTGTTTTCATTCATCCTGATGCTTTTAAGAACAGAGGCGTCGCATGAAATGACGTTATGCAATGATGCACAGTTCTCCTCTGCAATCACCATCAGCAACCTTCAATGCTTCAGCACTTCATGAACTCTCATTATTAAACCAAATGTTCTTAGTAGTAAAGTAAGAAACATTTTAACATACTCAACCAAATCACATCGTTCTTCCATAGAGAACAAAATGCTTCAAAAGAGCATCAGTTCCTAAACTTTAGCTCTTCATCAGCGATTAATAAGGTGTTTGTTGGAAAGTGAAAGATAAAGAGAGATGAAATTGCCCAGAGAATCAATTTACTCTGTCTAGAAGCGCTAAAGCGCTCGTCACGACGCAATTACCACTTTAACACTTCTGAATCGGAAGATTTTCCCAGGAGAACAACACGACCTTACAATAAGGCCTCATTAGTTAATGCATTAACTAACTAACAATGAGCATTACATTTGTCACAGTATTTTTTCACCTGTTAACATCAGTTTATAAAAATACAACAATTAATTTATATTGCTTATGTTATCCCAATTATGTATTTAGTTGTGAACAAGTTCATTAAATGGATTTTTGGAATTTAAAATATATTCAGTTGTAACTGTAGCAAAAATGATTTTCAAAAATATACAAAAGTGGACAAAAACATGCTGGTAGAGTCACACAAACATACCTGATAATTTAAATTTTAAAATAATGTTATTTAAATATTAAAAATGTCAAATTATCATTAACTAAGATGAATGTTGGGGAAAGTTACTTTTAAAAGTAATGCATTACAATTTCGCCTTACTCCCTAAAAAAGTAACTAATTAGATTGTTACTTGTTAGATGTTACTTTTGAGTTTGCGTTTCTAAATCTGGGCGGGGCTTGTTTGTTTATAATATTAAAAATTTTATTCAAAATAAAAGCCCCTTCACACCAAAAGTGACATGAATGCACCTCAGGCGGAAAGAAAAGTACATTTTCTCAGGAGAAGAACACTCTTCAGCAATTAAAAAAATTAGGTACAAATATTAGTGTATATAAAATAATGTTTGCTTATTAGTATGGTTGAATTAGATCATCAAAGGACAGGTCAGCAGCAGAGACATTGGTTAAATACCAATACCAAAAGGACATTTGTGACCCTGGACCACAAAACCGGTCTTAAGTAGCACGGCTATATTTGTAGCAATAAGGGTCAAAATGATTGATTTTTCTTTTATGCCAAGTAAAGATCATGTTCCATGAAGATATTTTGTAAAATTCCTACCATAAATATATGAAAATTTAATTTTTGATTAGTAATATGCATTGCTAAGAACTTCATTTGAACAACTTTAAAGTTGATTTTCTCAATATTTAGATTTTCTTTTTTTTTTTTTGCATACTCAGATTCCAGATTTTCAAAGTTGTATCTCGGTCAAATATTGTCATATTCTAACAAGTCATACATTAATGGAAAGCTTATTTATTCATATATATGGTGTATAAATCTCAGTTTCAAAAAAGTAATTTTTGCAGGTTTGCATCATATTCTGAGTTTCCATTTCTTCCATTTTCCATTGTTTTTTTGTGTGTGTGTGTGAGTGAGATGCTTTAAAGGAGAAGTCCACTTCAAGAACAACAATGTACAAATAATGTACTCACCCCCTTGTCATCCAAGATGTTCATGTCTTTCTGTCTTAAGTCACAAAGAAATTATGGTTTTTGAGGAAACATTTCAGGATTTTTCTCCATATAATGGACTTCATTGGTGCCCGATTTTGAACTTCCTAAATGTAGTTTAAATGCAGCTTCAAAGGCTCTAAATGATCCCAGACGAGGAAGAAGGGTCTTATCTAGTGAAACGATCATTTTTTTCCGAAAAATATATTTTTTTGTACTTTTTAAGCACAAAAGCTCATGTAGCACAGGCTCTGGGATGCACATTTATGATGCTACGAATTAGTGATGGGTCGTTCTTGAACGATTTGTTCATTTTGAACGAATCTTTAATGTGACTCGGGAAGAACGAGTCGTCTCGGGGAGTGATTCGTTCAGTCGTGCATGCGCAAAATCCTATTAGGTTCTGTACTGGAATTGGTTCACCTGTTTCGAGTTTTCGGGTTTTTCGAGTGGTTCGTTCATCTTATGGGGCGTCACGTGATGAACGATCGACTCGAACCCGAAAACTTGTCAGATAAGAGGTGAGGTGAGCGAATCATAGACTAAAGACCCAGGTAAACAATGAATGAATCTTTTCTGTTTCTTACAGCATTATAGTTTTGTCTTGTTTGTCGTGTGATCAACGTTTGTGTAAGCAGTAGATGTGTTCGGGAAATAACACGTAACATTTTAATTATATTTTGCTAAAATGAACAAAATCACTCGGAAAAAAGATTCGTTCATTTTGCTGAACGAGACTCAAAGGTCCGAGTCGGTAAAATGATCCAAACTTCCCATCACTACTACGAATCACATCACATCTAAGTTCATCATCTGTGTACTCCGGCTCAAAAAGGTAAAGTATGGTGAAAAATTCCATCTTATTTTCTCCTACAACTTCAGAATCGTCCGACATCGTTGTACCTTTTTGTCTGTAAACAGTGTTTGACTTACTTGCACTTTCTTAGTTTTTTTAGCATTCGCTTTGTAAACACTGGGTCTGTAGTTCAGCGTGACTCTTCGACATGATTCAATAGTATGTGAACGCGCATCCCAGAGCCTGTGCTACACCAGCATTTGTGCTTAAAAAGTATACAAATGTTTATTTTTCTAAAAAAATGACCAATCGTTTCGCTAGATAAGACCCTTCTTCCTCAGCTGGGATCATTTACAACCACATTTAAACTACATTTTGGAAGTTCAAAATCAGGGCACCATATCAGTCCATTATATGGAGAAAAATCCTGAAATGTTTTCCTTAAAAAACAATTTCTTCACAACTGAAGACAGAAAGACATGAACATCTTGCATGACAAGGGGGTGAGTACATTATTTATGAATTGTTGTTCTGGAAGTGAACTTCTCCTTTAACAAACGGAACCTTACTGTAAAGTGTTACCAACTAATTAAATGCAACCACAGCTCTCATCAAACCAGCAATAAACCGCGGTGTAATATCAGGTACTGCAGTTTATCACAAAGTCAACCTTCATCTTCATAATGATGTTTAGACTGGGATTCATAACACAAATGACTAATCATCAGGATACACACATTACACTGTCTGTCCAAACACTCTGCACTAATGCATGATGGGATACGACTGACGGATCCTCGTTCCAATCACCCGACTGCGCACTGTGGAGTGGACTTAAATGGGTTCCAAATCATAGGGAGCGTGTGCTGCTAATGGCATAGGGAACGAGTGTGCATCGATAGATCACTTCAGGGAAAATGAGCCATCAGCAGCATCTCAGTCCTACATACATTTGGAGAAAATGGTCTTTTTATGTCATTTTTTTTTCACTTCAGATATACATGTGCACAGCTGAGGTGAAAACTAAAACAAAAACTAGTCTTGAGGCGAGTTAAGATCTCCTGATGCGACACTATTATCATGCCCACGGCTCACAAAACAGTTCAGCATACAATCAGTGTAATTTATGCACTATTCATATTTATTTACACCAGTGTTTGATGTTATTAAAGCTGAAACGTCAAATCTGCATGACTCAAATGTCATTTGTGTTTGGCCTAAATTTATAATTTATGTATTTGAATTGCATAGTATAACTTCTATTCATTTGGATTACAGAGATTTGACATAAACAAGCTGAAAAACATAATGTGTTGCATATTCGTCATTTGTACATAAATTAAACAAGGTTCATACAGATACTGTAAAATGAAGTTCCAGGACTTTCAAGGACTTGTTTTATTGATTTTAAGGTTCCGATCTGAATCAAATGATTCGCAATCTGCGTGTTTCTGATCTAAAGCAAAAGATTCATGAACCTGCTCTGAAGTTCCGATCTGAATCAAATGATTCACAAGCCGTGCTCTGAGTTTCCTAACTAAAGCAAAAGATTCATGAACCTGCTCTGAAGTTCCATTCTTATTCAAATGATTTGCGATCCTCACTCTGAGTTTCCTAACTAAAGCAAAAGATTCACGAACCTGCTCCAAAGTTCCGATCTGAATCAAATGATTCATGAGCCACACTTTGAGCCACACTCTGAGTTTCCGATCTAAAGCAAAAGATTCATGAACCTGTTCGAAGTTCGATCTGAATCAAATGATTCACAAGCCGTGCTCTGAGTTTCCTAACTAAAGCAAAGATTCATGAACCTGCTCTGAAGTTCGATCTGAATCAAATGATTCACAAGCCGTGCTCTGAGTTTCCTAACTAAAGCAAAGATTCACGAACCTGCCCAAAGTTCCGATCTGAATCAAATGATTCGTGAGCCACACTTTGAGCCACACTCTGAGTTTCCGATCTAAAGCAAAAGATTCATGAACCTGCTCCAAAGTTCCGATCTGAATCAAATGATTCGTGAGCCATTTGGAGCCACACTCTGAGTTTCGATCTAAAGCAAAAGATTCATGAACCTGCTCCAAAGTTCGATCTGAATCAAATGATTCTGAGCCACACTTGGAGCCACTCTGACGATCTAAAGCAAAAGAACCTGCTCCAAAGTTCGATCTGAATCAAATGATTCATGGCCACACTTTGAGCCACACTCTGAGTTTCCGATCTAAAGCAAAGATTCATGAACCTGCTCTGAAGTTCCGATCTGAATCAAATGATTCACAAGCCGTGCTCTGAGTTTCCTAACTAAAGCAAAAGATTCATGAACCTGCTCTGAAGTTCCATTCTTATTCAAATGATTTGCGATCCTCACTCTGAGTTTCCTAACTAAAGCAAAAGATTCACGAACCTGCTCCAAAATTCCGATCTGAATCAAATGATTTGTGAGCCACACTCTGAGTTTCCGATCTAAAGCAAAATATTCACGAACTTGCTCTGAAGTTCCGATCTGAATCAAATGATTTGCTAGCCGTGCTCTGACGTTCCTATCTAAATCAAATGATTCACGAACCTGCTCCGAAGTTCCGATCTGAAAGAAATGATTCATGTTCCGCGCTACAAAGTCCCGATCTGAACTTTGGTTCACGAACCATCTTTTCAGATCAGGACTCGGAGAGCGGATCTGATTCACTATGATTCACAAACCCACTCCGAAGTTCCGATCTAAATCAAATTATTTAAATAATGTCCTGATTTAAATAATGATTTGCAAACCAACCTTTTTAGATCAGGACTTAAAGCACAGATCGTGAATCATTCAATTTGCACTATGATTCACGAACCTGCTCTAATTCAAATAATTTGCGCCATGCGATTTGAAGTCCTGATCCAAATCAAATGATTCACGATCCAACTGCTTTCGATCAGTTTCACTCCTCAATATATGTGTTTTTTTTTTTTTCAAAGTAAAATCATTGTAAAATCAAGTGATGTAAAAATGAAAAAATAAATGGCTCTTGATCAGTTTTTTGTTAGTTGTTTGAAATGAAAGATCGAAGTCATGAGTTTGAATCGGAGCGGTTCCAGCGTAAATGACTCACTCTATTGATTCGGTTCATCTGTTCTGCTTTTGAGTATGAGTATGATGTTCTTTTAATGGCATGAATTTTGCATGAAAACATGTTCTTTTTGAAAAATTAAACACTTATTTCATAGATACATTGTATTTAAATAATTCAAACACCTTTCAAGTACATCTTCAGGAATATTGCTAAAGGTTTACAGGCCTTACATTTCAAAAAGTTAAATTCAAATACTTCAAGGACTTTAAGCACCTTGTACAAAACCCCTGGTACTAATAAACTGTATGTGTATTAAATACACAATAGCCTTATATATTCATCATCAATAATTATGAATTGTTTTGATCTCAAATTTAAAAACCGATAATTGCTTTTTATTTACATTTTAACAACGTCCATACCTTTTAACTTGCTTGTTTTCACAATGAACAGATTTATGCATTTATACATGCATTTTGAAAACACATTTTTTAATAATTTATTACTGACAAATATGCATAACATGTAGTTTATTAGTTTAATTAAAAATGCATGGAAATTTAATATGCATATGTGTGTGTGTGTGTGTGTGTGTGTTTTGGAATGATTTATTTCTTTACTGGAGGAAACATTATTATAGATTATAGGCTCATATTTTGGTTAGAAGCAAAAGTTAGAAACATCTTAATGATGGATTTGTTTTAGTCTTTTGTCTTCTCAAGATGTTAACTGATGGACTGGAGTGGTGTGGATTATTTGTGGATTATTGTGACGTTTTTATCAGCTGTTTGGACTCTCATTCTGACGGCACCCATTCACATCCATTGGTGAGCAAGTGATGCAATGACACATTTCTCCAAATCTGATGAAGAAACAAACTCATCTGCATCTTAAATGGCCTGAGGGTGAGAACATTTTCATTTCTGGCGAACTACTCCTTTAAGTGTCCCCTGCTGGGTGCATAGAGAGCAGTGAACACTAGAAGTGAATCTATAATTACCACTAATTAGGAAGCATATACTGTTGCGCGTCTCAGAGCGTGTTGGCATTCAACAGCATCTTGCACGGTCATTTCCATTCCTCCATGGGCGCTGAAGTCATTGATTTTAAAGTGCATTCTCATGGATCAGCGAAACCCGGCTCTGCCCAAACTCTATTATCCTATTAGCCCCTCAGAGACACATGCGCGCTATCCAGCGTGCCCCTCTCGATGTGAACCGACTCCAGAAACAAAAGCCATCTAGTTGATATTACGCCCACCATCTCAAAGCGTGACCCGCCAGTCCGATCGGCCCTGAGCAACAGCGGCCCACGGTAAACAATGCTTAGATGTTTTCCCTCATGACATTTGCACATTATGACTCACAGTCATGCAAAGCTCTGGTTAACCCACACTACACTACTAGAATGCCACTAGTTGCTTAGTACAAGATGAGAATCCAGGATAAGGAGAGGCGAGAGCTCTAAATATGCAGATTTCAGACACTTGCTGTGACATTTGCAACCACAATGACACATTAAACAGCACTCGTACAGCTTCTAGACAACGTTGCTTCAATGCACATTAAAATGCATGAATATCTCTCCATGCAACTTCCATTAAATGTGAGAAAAATCCCAATGGATGAACTGTTTAGAATGCAATTATAAATGTGACCCTGAACCACAAATCCAGTCCAGCCGAGATACAACTATTTGAAAATCTGGAATCTGAGGGTGGAAACAAATCAAAATAATGAGAAAATCGCCTTTGATCGTTAATCGTTGTCCAAATGAAGTTCTTAACAATGCATATAACAAAGCATATACTTGAGGGAAATTTACAAAATATCTTCATGATCTTTACTTAATATCCTAATGATTTTTGGCATGAAAGAAAAAACCCATACAATGTATTGTTGGCTAAAGCTACAAATATACCTGTGCTTCTTAAGACTGGTTTTGTGGTCCAGGGTCACAAATATCCAGGCTTTTAGACTGGGAAAAATGAAGCACTTCTACATGCAATGCAATGGGCAAATTTGCAATAGATAGCTATTATTTTTCCTTTTGCATTTGAAATATTTAAGCATTTCTACAATGTTTTTTAAAATAACTGGAATGTGAGGAAACCCAGTGGATGAACTGTTTTGGATGCAATGGGCACATTTGCAATAGATTTCCTGGCTATTTGCAATATTTCTCCTTGTGCATTGAGGACACTGAGGCATTTCTACAGTGTTTCTTCAATGCTATGCAATGGGCAAATTTGCAATAGATATACTGGCTATTATTTTTCCTTTTGCATTTGGAATATTTAAGCCTTACAATGTTTCTAAAATAACAGGAAAGTGAGGAAACCCAGTGGATAAACTGTTTTGCATGCAATAGGCACATTTGCAATAGATATCCTGGCTATTTGCAGTATTTCTCCTTGTGCACTGGGAACAACTGAAGCATTTCTACAGTGTTTCTTTAATGCTATGCAACGACTTCCATCAAATGAGGAAAATTAAATGGATGAACTGTTTAGCATGCAATATGCACATCTGCAATAGATACTATGGCTATTTGCGTTATTTTTCCTTGTGCACTTTAAATGCACTTGTTAACCTTAAATTTTACACCTAAAAAACTTTTGCAATTAAAACGACTCAGTAAAACGCTCATCTGTTATTTCTAATGAATCCCTGGTGAATCTGTTGTTAATAACGCATCGTTTTCCCCTGTAAAACCTGTGGATCGGTTGTTGGGAAGATCTCATGCTGGATGGTTTGTGAAATGGCACCTGTTCACACGCACACACGGAATGTTGACTGGCATATAAATGCATCTGTATGAGCCGCTGGCACTTACCATACACTCCCTGGCATGAGATGCCCTCCAAAACGAGCGTCAGGACCCCCAAAACACTAATAATCCCATCCATCCTTACGTGCGTTTCAACATATCCAGATTAAATCGCCGGAGTCTCTCCAGAATGTGTAAGAAAAGCTGCAGATCTCATGAAGCGCTCGGCATCGAAGTCAAAGCATCAGATCCGCGTCCTCCCAAGGTTTCGTGATGATGAAGCGAAGGTGAGGATGACTGTTCATTCACGGGCTCGGTTGAGGTTCGCGAACGTCGGTGACGGTCTATCAGCAGCTGTCATCGCTTCAGCCGAGGCTCGAGTCCATCCGATCCGCGTCTCAGTGAGGCTGCTGATGCTCGTGCGCCCGCAGCATCAGGACCAGCGGCGTCGGGAACGAGCAGTGCGCGTGCACCTGGCTGTCCGTCATCGCTCCGAGCGCGCGAGTTGCAACATCCGAACTCTTTGGTGGGGTTTTGGCGGAGCCGAACTCAGCCGAACCGAGTCCGGTGCGTTCGTGTCGAGGTCGAATGGAGGGAATCGTCCGTCGCGTTGCGCAATAACGAGCACTGTGAAAACAGAGAGAGAGAGAGAGAGAGAGAGACGTCACAGTGAGCGAGACACACTCATTTGTATGAAGCACTACACACACACGCACACGCAAATATTAACATACGTGAAGCTAATACTAAATACTAAATTCTAAATTCACCAAACCCTAAAAGTAAAGTTTTCGCCTTTTTAGAACGACAATTTATTAGTAGTAGTAGTAGTAGTTTATTAATTATTTGATTTTTAATCATTTATTACTACTATTTGATTGTTTGATTGATTGCATCATTAAAAAAATGTATTCCTATTTATCATAATAAATGTCATTTATTTGTCATAACTATGGACCTCACAAGGGCGAGGCCTACAACAAATTATATTTTATTGTTAAAAATAAATGTTTTTTTATGTGTCTATATATAATGATATAGGCCTATATAATGATTATAGATATTGTAACCAATAAATAAATAAATAAAGGAATAAATTAGTGCTGTCAAACAATTAATCGCGATTAATCGCATTCAAAATAAACTATTTTGTTTACATAATGTGTGTGTACGGTGTATATAAATACACAAAATATATAAATGACATTAATATAAATATATACATGTAAAACCATGTAAATATTTTCATATATATATATATATAATACACACAGTATACACATATATTATGTAAGCAAAAACTTTTATTTTGGATGCAATTCATTGCAATTAATAGTTTGACAGCACTAAAATAAATAAATAAACCAACGAATGAATGACTTAAATGACTTAATGAAAAAATAAATAAATACATTCACAAAAACGTTTAATTTTTACTTCAATACAAAAAGTAAAAATTGCAGCAATGGGAATCAGTATTGAAAATAATAATAATAAAAAAAAAACTTATTTTAAGAATTATTATTGCGAAGTGTCTTATTTGGCCTAACACTTTTTTAAAATGCATTTTAAATTTTTTAAAAAACATTTTTTTTTTCGCTTTTTTCCTTTTATTTATTTATTTATTTTATTATCTTTATTGATGAAATCGTAGTTTTGATGACTGAGAATCAGATTTACCTCACTTCTGGCAATTTTGTCCCAAAAGCATATCCACCTTATTTTTAAAATATTTTTTCTTCATTAACATTTTGCAAAGAAATAAGAAAATCAGCAAACATAACACAGCGGTATGATATGATGACATATAATATATCCACTTTATTTTGCAACGCGGAAGTAAACGTAGTTTCTGTGAATGCGCTAGAATTACAGTTCATTAGCCGCTATTTTTAAATAACTAGAAGACGTGGAGTAAACGGTAAAACTATGTCTGCTACACACCAAAATGTATATAATAATGACAGTTCATTACTATAATATGATTTAAAATAAATAAATAAATAAAATTGCAATATCAAGCAGCGAACTGTAATGATAAAAACAACTGGAAGCGTGAAACCGGAAGTGTCGCACATAAGTTTCAAACTGGCGCGGCCGCGCTTACGTTAAAAATAACGCGGATAAAATGACTGCTTTTTCTCGTACCAATATTTCGTCTCAGTGTATGTGCAGAATGAGATGTATTGATCAGGTTGTTAAAGCAGCGCCCCCTGTTGACATTAAACACAGACTAAACAGACTGACAGCTTTTCTGAAATGTTGTGCTTGAAAAGTCAAATATTTAAAGTCACAGCCCCCAAAATAGTCTAATTGCATTGCTTGTCTTCCAAACACGCTGCTGGTGTTGTTTGGTCCACTATGTTTACTATTTAATTGGGCGGTTTTCCCATTTCACAGACTTTTCTTTGGAAATAATTCATTAGTGCTGAGGGAGAGTGACAGACCGGCGAGTTCGTGCCCGTTTGCTGGTTTGTAAGTTGAACTCCATCTGTCTGCCGCTTGTGTTTGTCCTTCCTGACACAGACAGGAGACGGCAGACGTAAAACTCCATCTGTCTGTCAGAGATGTTCCTTCAGACCTGTTTAAGGAGCAGTCTGGAGGCTTGGAGTTCAAGGCTGGATCATCTAAATGCGAGTGTGTGCATTTAAAATAGACTCGCTCTTTGTTTCCTTCTCTTCTGGGAAAACAACTAAAATATACATGCACACGTAATCAAATGCTTCCTTGAATTTCCTCAAACGCAAGGAATGAAGCATGTGCAATACAGGAAAATCTCACAAAAACAATTCAGTTCAAAAATAGAGAAATAAATTATATATTTTACTTGGAGAAAATTAGGCTTATTTAAAAAAAAAAAAAAAAGTTTTACTTTGATACAATAATAAAACCTTTAAGAATTATTGCAAAGTATCATATTAGTCCTAAAACTTTTTTTTTGTTTTGTTTTGTTTTTTTTTGCATGTACCCCAAAATCTGAAGGGAAAAAATATATATATTTTATATTAAGAAAATTTAACTTTTCCCTCTTTTTCTTTCTTTCTTTCTTTCTTTCTTTCTTTCTTTTTTATTTACTTTTTATTATTTTTATTTATTTTTTGCTTTGTGACAGTCGTATTAATGTAGGACAAATAAATAAATATTAAATAAAAATTAAATAGTTTTGTGCTGTGTTGTTGCTGTTGTAGTTTTATGATAAATGACAGGTCATAAATAAATAAATAAAAACTTTAAGAAAACATCTTTTTATGTCCTTTTCCCCTCTTTCTTTCTTTCTTTCTTTCTTTCTCTTTCTCTCTCTTTTTCTTATTTATTTACTTTTATATATATATATATATATATATTTTTTTGCTTTGTGACATCCTTATTAATGTAAGGCAAATAAATAATTGTGTTGTTGTTTTTTTATGATAAATTACAGGTCATAAATAAATAAATAATTCAGCAATTTATGCAGGTTAAACAAAATGTTTTACTTTGATACAAAAATAAAAACTTTAAGAAATAAAAAGTATTGCATATCGTATTGTCCTAAAACATCTTTTTTTGCATGTTTTTCAACATTTGAAATTGAAAAAAAAAAAATTATAATTTATATTGAGAAAATTAAGCTTTATTTTATTTTATTTTATTTTATTTTATTTATTTAGTTTTGCTTTGTGATAGCCTTATTAATGTAAGGCAAATACATAAACATTAAATAAAAAATAAACAGTTTTGTGTTGTTGTTGTTGTTGTTGTTGTTTTTTATGAAAAATTACAGGTCGTAATTAAATAAATGATTTTGCAACTTATGCAGGTTTAAAAAAAAAGTTTTACAATAATAAACACTTTAATTAATAGTGCAAGGTATTGCATATCGTATTGTCCTAAAACATCTTTTTTTGCATGTAACTCAACATCTGAGGTTGAAAAAAATAAATTATATTTTATATTGAGAAAATTAAGCTTTCCCCCTCTTTCTCTCTCTCTTTCTTTCTTTCTATTTATTTTTTTTTATCATTTTTTATTTTATTTTATTTATTTATTTTGTTTTGCTTTGATAGTCTTTTTGATAGTCTTATTAATGTAAGGCAAATAAATAAATATTCAACAAAAAGTAAACAGTTTTGTGATGTTGTTTTTTTACAATAAATTACAGGTCATAAATAAATAAATAAATAAATGACTACAATTTATGCAGGTTAAAAATGTTTTACTTTGCTTCAATAATAAAAACTTAAGAAAACAAGAAATATTGCAAAGTATTGCATATCATATTATCCTAAAACATCTTTTATTTTTTTGCATGTACCTCAACTTCTGCCGTTTAAAAAAAAATAAATAAATACAAGCATTCATACATACATATACATATATATATACATATATATATTTATTTATTCATACAGTAGTCAACATTTAAATTTTTTTTTCTTTTTTATTTATTTATTTTAATTTATTTATTTATTATTTTATTTTATTAGTATTATTTTTATTTTATTTTTTATTTTTGCTTTGTGACAGTCTTGTTAATGTAAGGCAAATACATAATATTAAATAAAAATTAAACAGTGTTTTGTTTTGAGTGTTGTTGATGTTATTGTTTTTTTATGATACATTACAGGTCATAATAAATAAATAAACAAATAAATATTTATTTGTTTGATTGTTTGTTTATGACCGGTAATTTATCATAAAAACCAACATCAACAACAACACAAAACTGTTTAATTTTTACTGTAAAAAATGCAGTATTACAGTAATGAGAATGAATAAGAATTACAAACAAAACTATTATAAGAATTGCTGCAAATCATCTCATTGGTCCTAAAATCTTGCATTTAGGTAAACGAAAAACATTTGTGTGATACCCGAATGATTAAAAAAGCAGATAAAATGTTCATTCTAAAATAGGCAGACGTACAATCGCTCATTATAGGCACTTTTTAGGACCCTACAACCGTTTGCTGACGTGTTTTAAGGGGTCGGGGTTTTAATTAGCGGGTCAGACTCCTAAAGCCCATCATTTGCACGCTGTCACACAATATAAGACCTGCTAATTACCGGATCGTGTGTTGAACGAGACAGATAAAATACAGCTCTCTGTTGATCGGGCTTTCTGTATTTTTGTCTTAAGGCTGCTGATGGAGTCACTCCCGCGGATGAGCCGCTATTGTCATCAGCAGAGCTCAAATGAGGCATTAGAGGCCGACGACGCCTTTGAACTTCTGTGTTCAACAACAGAGTCTTTGTTCGAGTCTCATCAGGAGCCGCTCAGATCGGACTGACACACATTCACAGCACTTTCACAGTCCCAACCCTCCGCAATTACCGGCTCCACAACACATCTCTGCTTTTCTGCGTCTCCTCATGATTTGAGGTCACAACAAAAGGAAACTGCAAAGCCGGAGGATTCACACGGGTAAATGTTTATTCGCGCCCTACATCTGTTCCAGGGCTTTATTTGAGCTTTAAAGCAACAGTCCGAACAAAATAAAGTGGATTTACTCAACGACGTGTCGTTTCGAACCTGGATGACCCTCTTTCTTCTGTGGAAGACAAAAGGAGATGTTAAAATGAAAAACCTCCAAACATCAAGTACAAAAAAATGTCAGTAAATAAATACATTTAAAGTGTGACATTTAATTAAATGTTTCTTTGTAATTGTTTGTGAAATTTACTAGCAGTTTCTGATTTAAAATGTTACATTTAATTAATAAAGCTAATAAAACATGTAAAATTTACTGAGTATTTTATTTTATTTTATTTTATTGAAGTTGTAATGAAAAACAGCGATTATTGGAATGCTTATTAAAACTTTCAGGTTTAATAAAAAAAAAAAGTTACATTTTTTTTTAATTTACTTTGTATTTTATTTTTTATTTTTTATTTATTTTATTTTTTTGAATTTGTAATGAAAAACAACGATTACTGAAATACGTATTAAAAATGTCATGTTTAATAAAAAAAAGTTAATTTAAAAAAGTAAAAATTTACTGTGTGATTTTTTATTTTTATTTTTTGGAAGTTGTAATAAAAAACAACGATTATTGGAATGCTTATTAAAATTTTCATGTCTAATAAAAAAAGTTTAAAAAAATGTAAATAATAATAATAATAATAATTACACAGTGAATTCAAGTAACCTGAAAGTATTCCAATAATCGTTGTTTTTCATTACAACTTTAAAAAATAATAATAATAATAAATACACAGTAAATGAAAAAGTTACTGTGTAAATTTAATTTAAATGTAATTTTATTTAAAGTTGTAATGACAAACAACGATTATTGGAATACTTATAAAAAATTTCAGGTTAAATAATAATAAAAAAAAAAAAGTAAAAATTTACTGTGTTTTTTTATTGTTTATTTTTTTTTTAAGTTGTAATGAAAAACAACAATTATTGGAATACTTCTTAAAAATTTCAGGTTTAATAAAAAAAAGTTAATAAGAAAAATGTAAAAATTTACTGTGTATTTTATTATATATATATATATATTTTTTTTTTTGAAGTTATAATAAAAAAAACAACGATTATTGGAAAACTTCTTAAAAATGTCAGTTTTAATAAAAAAAAGTTAATAAGAAAAATGTACTGTGTATTTTTTATTTATTTATTTAATTAATTAATTAATTTATTTTTTAAAAGTTGTAATGAAAAAACGATTATTGGAATACTTATTAAAAATTTCAGGTTTAATAAAAAAAAAGGCTAATAAGAAAAATGTGAAAATGTCAAAATTTACTGTGTAATTTTATTAATTTATTTATTTATTTGAGGTTATTCCAATTATTGGAATACTTAAAATTTTCATGTTTAATAAAAAAAAAGTTAATTAAAAAAGTACAAATTTACTGTTTTTTATTTTATTTATTTATTTTTTGAAGTTGTAATGAAAAACAATGATTATTGGAATACTTCTTAAACATTTCAGGGTTAATAAAAAAAAGTTAATAAGAAAAATGTAAAAATTTACTGTGTATTTTTTAATTAATTAATTTATTTTATTATTTATTTTTATTTATTTATTTATTTATTTTTTAAGTTGTAATGAAAAACAATGATTACTGGAACACTTATTAGCTTTTTTTTTTATTAAACCTGAAATTTTTAATAAGAAAAATGTAAAAATGTATTGGAGTACTTCAAATTTTCGTGTTTAATAAAAAAAGTTAATTAAAAAATGTACACATTTACTGTTTTTCAAATTTATTTTATTTTATTTATTTCTTTTTTAAAAATGCGATGAAAAACAACGATAATTGGAATACAAGAAAAAAAACTATTTTAGTTTTTCTTCATCAAAATTTCACATTAATTCCATGACTTACTAGTCATTTCTGAGTTAAACTTGCTTCTACATCCTTTTTGTCAGTGTATTGTCATTAAAATCATTGAATTTGTGCAGGAATTAATTTGAATAGTTATCCGAGCTTTAGTCATCGTGAGGTTTTAGGTTGTTCACAATTCATTCATTAATTCTAAAGAAACAAAACATTTGTATTCATAATCTTTCATCAGGCACTCTTATTTGTCATCCAGCTCTCATAGAGCCTCTTTTCATCGTCCAATAAATTCCTCATTAATGAAAAATAAACCTCATTCTTTTAGTCCTGTAATGTCAAAAGCATATTCTGAACATCAATTCCTGTAGACTTTAAGGTCTTGGAGAAAAAAGAGAAATGAACAGCTGTTGATCTGTGTAACTAAAGGTCAGGCTCTTGTGGGTGAGATACAAACTTCTGCTTTAAATACAGAAACTGTTCAAGTTAAAAAGTTCAAGCACAAGAAAGAATATCTGGTGCTCAAGGATGAACAGGAGAGGCCTTAGAGGCGATTTCAACAATTAGAAACCATTCACAATCAAATCAGTCACAGCCAAACACAATTAAAGCAACTGTTCACCTAAAACTGAAAATGTGCTCTGCAGTGAATGGGTTTAGTTCATATTTTAGTTCAAAACGCTTTAATGATGGATTTGTTTTTTGTTTTGTTTTTTGTTTGTTTGTTTGTTTGTTTGTTTGTTTTAATTTTGTATTTTCTTGGCAATTAAGCACATTTCTTCCAAACATCCCAACATTCCCATGGCAGATTTTTATTTTATTTTATTTTATTTTATTTTATTTTATTTTATGTTTTTTATTATTTTATTTGTGCTTTTTTTTTTAAGTTTTATATTTTCTTAGCAATTAAGCACATTTATCAAAAATATCCCAACATTCCCATGGCAGATTTTTATTTGATTTATTTATTTATTGTTCTGTTTTATTTTATTTATTTTTATTTTTTTTTTTTTTTTTTAGCTTTTGTTTTGTTTTTATTATTATTTTATTTTGCTTTTTTTTTTTTTTTTTTTTTTTTTTTAAGTTTTGTATTTTCTTGGCAATTAAACAAATTTATCCCAAACATCCCAACATTCCCATGGCAGATTTTATTTTATTTTATTTTATTTTATTTTGTTTTGTTTTGTTTTGTTACTTATCATTTTATTTATTTATTTATTTATTTTTTAAGTTTTGTATTTTCTTAGCAATTAAGCACATTTATCCCAAATATCCCAACATTCCCATGGCAGATTTTTATTTGATTTATTTATTTATTTATTGTTCTGTTTTATTTTATTTATTTTTATTTATTTATTTTTTGCTTTGTTTTGTTTTATTATTATTTTATTTTTGCTTTTTTTTTAAGTTTTGTATTTTCTTGGCAATTAAGCACATTTATCCCAAACATCCCAACATTCCCATGGCAGATTTTTATTGTATTTTATTTTATTTTATTTTATTTTATTTTTAATTTCTTTATTATTTTATTTGTGCATTTGTTTTATTTATTTTATTTTATTTTTTTAAGTTCTGTATTTTCTTAGCAATTAAGCACATTTATCCAAAATATCACAACATTCCCATGGCAGATTTTTATTTTATTTTTTTTATTTTATTTTATTTTATTATTAGTTTGGTTTAGTTTAGTTATTTATTATTTTATTTTTGCATTTTTTTTTTTTTTAAGTTTTGTATTTTCTTGGCAATTAAGCACATTTATCCCAAACATCCCAACATTCCCATGGCAGATTTTTATTTTATTTTATTATTATTTTATTTTATTTTATGCATTATTATGGACACATTGGTCAGAAGCAATAATCTGAAGTTAAAAACATCTTAATGGATTTTTCACCTTTTGTCTTCTCAAGACGTTAACTGATGGACTGGAGTGGTGTGGATAACTTGTGGATTATTGTGATGTTTTTATCAGCTGTTTGGACTCTCATTCTGACGGCACCCATTCACATCCATTGGTGAGACAGTGATGCAATAACACATTTCTCCAAATCAGATGAACAAACAAACTCATCCTAATCTTGCATGGCCTGATTCCAGCTCATCTCTACAAAACTTTGATGCTTTATTTGTTCAGAGTCTTTTTGTTTAAAAGCGATAATGAAACGCGTCTCAAAGGATTTAGGACCCGACTGAAAGTATGCAATGTAAATTACAGCACCTTCTAATCTCAGCACGCGCCGCAGACAAAAACAATCATTTTCCGCTCAATCCGCAATACTTACTATTCATGGAAAATAAATGTGTTTATACAAAGCGTGGTAAAAAATAACAGCGTTTCTCCGCACGCATGTGTGAGCAGATTTAACCGGCGCGAGCAGCGACTTTGACTTGATTCGTATTTCCGACGCTTAAACATACTTCATTGCGTGGTTTTATTGCTCGCATGATCCACAACATCTTATTTTCTCTATCGTTCATTCGTGCGTAATCACACACGGGAGAAAAAATAATTACAATGCAAATGAATTTGGATAGTTTAAGCATTTTTCTGAAAGAGACGCTGATTATCTGTGTCAAATCACATATTCATATGGTTCTGAGTTTGAAGCTGCTGCATGATCAGCTATTATATCCAATTCAGATTACAACCGGAGCATTCACATACAAAGACATTAAACCAAAATGTAATATTTCCTCTCCTCCAGAGGTTCTGAGATCTCAAATGTCTCAAACGCCAGATATTTCGGTACTCATGTGTGTATTTTTCTTCTAAAACATCTGAGATCAAGCTGATGTCCTGTGCATATGCAGAAGCGTATTGTTTCTGCAGGATTCATGGGTCGTGATGCGGCGTCAGAAGCCAGCGGGCTCATGGGGGTTGATCTTGACGGGCCGATGCCGCTTCATCAGGATGGAGCCCACGGGCCGCCGCTGTACATGTGCAGTGAAGTGTGTCAGACGCTGGACGAGATGAAGCACCGTCTGAATATATGACTGAATCATCAAACACTCGCTGCTGGGTGCCAGGGCGTTGCCATGTGGTTGCTAGGGTGATCTGTGAGGTTGCTAGGGCTTTTCTTCCTATCTCACGTCTCTTGTTTAATGTGCATCGTGGGATTTTTAAAATACTTTTGTTTTTCACTTTACATCTCCCTCCAATTATTTCATATTTCAATTTAATGACGCCTTCGCATATTCATTGATGCTGATCAGTGATCACATGATATGGAACTAAATAGATAAATTATTTGATTTTTATAGTAAGTAATTTATTTTGACTTTTCAGCTAGACTTAAAACTAAGACTCAAACCTCTATAATAATAATAATAATTATTATTATTATTATTATTATTACTACTATTATCCAAAATTATGATTATGTTGTTGTTATTATTATTATTATTATTATTATTATTACCACTACCACCTAACATTATGACAACAATAATAATCATAAAAGAATAATAATTATAATAATTATTGTTATTATTATTATTTTCATTTATAATAATGATCATAATAAATACTATAATCAGTAGCAGCATTTATTATTTACAATAATAATAATAATAATAATAATAATAAAATTACTTATTTCTGATAATGATAGTAGTTATTATTATAATTATTATCCACAATTATGACAACAACAACAATTATTATTATTTTCAGTTATGATAGCAATAAATATCATCAGCAGCCTTATTTACAATAATAATTTTTTAAAACCTTTTTAATAATTGCTATTTTTTTTATTAATATTTTCATTTATGATAATGATCATAATAAATATCATCAGCAGCATTTATTTAAAATATTTTTTACTTATGACAATGATATTATTATTATTATTATTAACTACAATTATTTTTTCAATTATGATAATGATAGTAATAAAAATCATAAGCAGCAGTATATTTACAATAATAATATTTACAATTTTGTATTTACAATAATAAAAATAAATTATCTGTAACTTTTTAATTAGCAATTGTTAATTATTTTGTATTTTCATTTATGAAAATAATAATCTGCATCAGTATTTATTATTTACAATAATAATAATTTTTTTTTTTTACTTAACGATAATGATAGTAGTTATTATGATGACAACAACAAAAACAACAACTATTATGATTATTATTATTTTCAATTATATTAATGATAGTGATAAATATAACAAGCAACATTTATTATTTACAATAAAAATAAAAGTAAATTATTTATTAACTTTATTATTATTATTATTGTTATTGTTGTTGTTTTAACTACATTTACAAAAAAAATCTGATATATATTAGCCTACTCTTATGAATTACAATTGTGCTGTAAACAAAAAAAAATATTTATAATAATTTACAGTACAAATGACAATACTAATGTTTTAAACGTATTTATTGAATTAAATTCTTCACTGTCAGATGTTCAGAATGTAAACTTAGTGCAAGCTGTGTTTGCAGATGCACATTAGACTCTCAGAACATGCACTGATTTCAATGTATTTACTGTAAACAAAAACAAAAATAAAATAATGATGTGCTCACATGTACATGAACACCGCACCACAGTTCACTTTGAAACATGTAGCTTCAAACTAAAGTACAGTAGTCAACATCTGAAGTGGATCAAAACCTTTCAACATTGTCCCAAAAACAAAACCTGTTCTTGTCTAATGAAATGTCGACTACTGTATATAGTTAATTAATTAACAGGTGTCGATTTGATTATTTAATTGCAAGTTATATCATGCATATTTTAATTTTACATTTCACAAAATTAATTGTTAGCTTTTTATCAACTTGCAAACCCCGTCTGGAAATCCAGCAGATGAAAACATTAAGTACGATCACTAGTAAAGTAATAATGCATGTTTATAATGTATGAATCTTCCAATACAGAATGTTGCATTTTATGTCTTAATGAAATAAGCGTCTTTTGTGTTTCAGCTCCGTTCTCGTGTCTTCAGACGAGCATATCGTTTCTCCTTATCGCACAACAGCGCAGTAGCCGCTCTCTGTTTTTCAGTTTTACTGCGGGTCTCTTGGGCGCCTTTAGCTTGATTAAAATCTATCACCTCATTCCCTGGTTCAGCGAGCTCATTTACGCTTTCTTCATGGAAGTTTGGCGGGACATCGCTCCCTAACCGCTCACTTTTTTCTAGCTGTCATATTATCAGCCAAAAGCCATATCCCTTCACCATGATATAGTGCCGTACCTATTTTCACCTGTATAACATTAGAATATTCCTAGCGAAGCCCGAGGCGTGAATTTCCGATGGGTTAAAGCGCAGCGCGCTCCGTCTGAGGAGAGAACATCAGTATATGTTCAGTGAAAAACACACGTCGTCATTGTGGACCTCGTCTGTGGCTTTAAATGAGGATCGTTTGCCGCATCTCGAAGGTGAACAGATTTTTTTAGTGTTTTTTAGCAAAAAATTACATTTGCTGAAAATGTGTTCATCCTCAGGCCATCAGAGACTTAGATGAGTTTGTTTGTTCAGTAAATTTGTAGAAATGTGTCATTCCATCACTGTCTCACCAATGGATGTGAATGGGTGCCGTCAGAATGAGAGTCCAAACAGCTGATAAAAACATCACAATAATCCACAGGTAATCCACACCACTCCAGTCCATCAGTTCACATCTTGAGAAGACAAAAGCTGAAACAAATCTAGTGGAAAAAGTCAATTTCCTGTTGTCTCTCACAATCCAGCCATATATTTGTTTAGAGCTGTTTGGAACTGTAAACAGTGCTTGATCTGTGCAGATTTCTCTCCTGATTCAGACCAGATCACTATTTCACTGTAGGAAGCGTCATTATGGATTATGGACCTGTATTTTAGTTAAAAACATCTTGATGGATTTTTTTCTTCAGTTTTTTTTATTATTATTTAGGTAGCCATTTCAATTTTAGCTTAATTTCTTGACATTTTTTAGGTGCTTTTATTAGCTGTCATTTTTACTATTTAGTTTAATTTATTTTAATTTCAGTTTTAGTTTATTTATTTTCAGTGTGTAATTTTAGTGCTTCAGTTAGCTCCCCAAGCAGCATTTTTATTTTAGTTTAAACTTCCTTTCAGCATTTCAATTTTAGTTACATTTTTAGTCATTTTGTTGTGTGCTTTTGTCATTTTTAATAGTTAAAAATACTTTTTACTTTAATTCAGTTTTAGTTTTTATTTCTTTTCAGTGCAGAATTTTAGTGCTTCAACATACAAATATTTCTGTTAGTTTCTAAATAAACTCTTTTAAGTTGTTTCAGAATTTCAGAATTTCATTTTAGTTTAATATTTAGTCATTTTGTCATGTGCTATTTTCATTTTTAATGATTATAATTTTTACTTTTTTAAATTTAGTTTTAGTTTTTTTTTTTTCAGTGCAGAATTTTAGTGCTTCAACACACAAATATTTTTGTTAGTTTCCAAATACACACTTTTTAGTTTAAATTTCCTTTCAGCATTTCAATTTTAGTTTAATTTTTAGTCATTTTCTTGTATGCTTTTGTCATCTTTAATAGTTATAATTTTTACTTTTTTTAATTTAGTTTTAGTTTTTTCTTTTCAGTGCAGAATTATAGTGCTTCAACATACAAACATTTCTGTTAGTTTCCAAATAAACACTAAGTTTTTAAGTTTTGTTTCATCATTTAAATTTTAGTTTAATTTTTAATTGTTTTTTTTTTTAAGTGCAATATTTATTAGTTGCCATTTTTACTATGTAGTTTAAAACGTCTTGATGGATTTGTTTCATCTTTTGTCTTCTCAAGATGTGAACTGATGGACTGGAGTGGTGTGGATTACTTGTGGATTATTGTGATGTTTTTATCAGCTGTTTGGACTCTCATTCTGACGGCACCCATTCACATCCATTGGTGAGACGGTGATGCAATCACACATTTCTACAAATCTGATGAACAAACTCATCTAAGTTCCTCATTTGAAAACAATGATTGCATTTTTTGGAATCACATTAAAACGCATTGTTGACATTTGAGCAGTCTCCACATTTCTATACACTCATGCACATCTCTAGATAATATCTAATTGAAAAACAGCCAAATTGCATTTACAGTCTTCTCCTTTTTCCACATGGAAGGCCTCCGTCACGTCGCATTAGCCGCTGCGTGATGAAGGAATCTGGAATGGGATGAGCGTAACGTCTTTCTGACATATGACTGACATTTCATCATACGAGTAAAAAACAGAAACGAGATTCAGACACATTTACAAGAGCTAAAGTCTTATTGAAGCCCTTTCCTCAGACGCTATTTGAAGTGACAGCTCCATCTCATTCAGCGCATCGCTGTTAAAAGCATTCGAGATGGACATTCGCCTGTTGTCTCGGGAATAAACTTCCACGGACGGAGTTTTATCTATTATGACTGCAACAATGAAAGAAGCTTCTTGCCCGAGATTGTGTATTTTTATGCTCTCCTCGAGGTCTAAATCATCTTGAAAAGCTCTTGTGAAAAGAAACAGTTTATTACCCGTGTTTATGGAGCTTCAAAAATTGCCCTCCTGTTTTGCACGACCCAGAATCAGGTTGAATAAGTCTTATCCAACCTCTTGTTATCCCTGCTTAAGAGCTTTCGCTCATTTTTGATGTTTTACTCAAATTTGCTGCTAGTTTGAATAGAAATGCATGAGAAAACGCACTCAGGAAATCATTTTATGCAGATGACAGACACCGAAACGCCTTTTCCCATGATCCTCATTTGTCTCCGATGGAGTCTTTGTTCTTTGGTGAAATGCATTTGCAAACTCTCCTTTTTTGAATCGTATTTTCACATGCATTAATGCAATAAGAAACCTCACAACCTTCATCCGAGTCTGTAAATCCATGACACATCAGGCCTGATTTCTCTTTCTAATCATGCATCTGAAAGTCGAGCTCATCAGGAACAGCTTTGATGTTGCGTCTTCCAGGGCCACAGTAAGACACGCATGCATCATGGTTAATAATCTCGCTAGCATGCACCTTTGAAAAGCGATGATATGCATACAGAAACTTCATGCTAGGACTTATTAGTAAGCCAATTAGCGTGGTTCCTTGCTTGCTGTATAACATGTGATTAGCAAGGTCAGACATTCCATGAACACTAATGCCTGACATGTGCTTCGCTTACAGTCAATGTACTGCATGCCTTTGAACACATTTAACATGCTCCTATAAATATGCGAACAGTTTTATTAAGTTGCTCTGCAAACTTTTTTGAACTGGTGCACCGCCGTGACGGTATATAAAATGCTCTATAATTATAATGCAGATGTGTTCATTATGAATTGCAGTTGATTTTCAGAAAGCAGCGATGCACAAAAGCAAGTTTAGAAGCCTAGAAACATCTGCATTTATATATACTACCAGTCAAAAGTTTGGAATATTTAACATTTTGGTAACACTTTATAATAACGTTCAGTTGTAAGTAATTTATAAGCAATTAGTTAATGATGAAATAATCATTTACAAAACATTTATAAAAGATTACTAAGTGATATGCTAACAATTTGTGTATGTTTTGTTAATTCATTTACAAGTAATTTACAAGTAATTAGTTAATAATTAACTAATCATTTACAAAACATGACTATGCATTCATAAACGATTAATAAGTAATATGTTAGTATTTTTATCTATGCTTTGTAGATGAAGTTATAAATCATTTACAAGTGATTAGATAATGATGAACTAAAAATGTACAAAACATCACTATATGTTCACAAATGATTAAGTAATATGCTAACAATTTACAAATTTGTCGTAAGTTATATTTAAAAAAATAGCATATCATGAAATAATCAAACAGATCCAATGGTTAATAAGTTACTAGTAAATATATTATTAATCAATTATAAATAATTGAAATGTCAATCATTGAAATGTTTACCCTCCATTGAAAATCACATCATGAATTAATCATTTACAAATCTTTCTGCATCCCCTAATCTAAATTGTAAACAGTTCATCAGTTGTAAATGTTTTACTCATCATTCGTAGATCTTTCCCCCCAGCATGTATACCCACACAACCTGTAACTTTTGTAAAGTTTGTAAGTTTGTAAAACATTTACAACTGATGAGTAGTTTACACTTTAGATTAGGGGATGCAGAAATATTTGTAAATGATTTATTCATGTGTTTATACAACAGGTTTTGAATATTTGTTGTGTGTACTGCAATGTAAGGGCTGACTGCTGAGGGTAAAGATGGTAAACACATGGAGTATTTTAGCGCTGTGCACCTGATGTGATCTTCATTGGAGGGTAAAACTGGTTCACATTATCACTAGATCCCACACACTCCACACAGAACACAAGTCTGTGCCGATGAGAGAAAGTGTTTACACGGTTATTCATTTGACAGCAAATAATTTATTATTATTAAAAAAAAAAAAAAGTTTTAGAATAATTGCATTTGTGTGCTTTTCAACATATCACTTATTAATCATTTATTAAACACATAGTCATGTTTTGTAAATGATTAGTTCATCATTAACTAATTACTTGTAAATGAACTTGTAATTGACTTTAAAAGTGATTTAACAAAACATACACAAATTGTTAGCATATCACTTATTAATCATTTGTCAATGTTTTGTAAATGATTATTTCATCATTAACTAATCACTTATAAATGACTTACTACTGAACGTTATTATAAAGTGTTACCAAGATGTGTTGTGTTTTTGAAAGAAGTCTCTTCTGCTCACCAAGGCTGCATTTATTTAATCAAAACTACAGTAAAAACTGTAAATATTATCACATTTTAAAACAGCTGATTTCTGTTTGAATCTATGTTAAACTGTAATTTATTTCTGTGATGCGCAGCTGAATTTTCAGCATCATTACTCCAG
Organism: Labeo catla; assembly: GCA_012976165.1. Taxonomy (NCBI): domain Eukaryota; kingdom Metazoa; phylum Chordata; class Actinopteri; order Cypriniformes; family Cyprinidae; genus Labeo; species Labeo catla. The sequence goes on along the minus strand of VONZ01001411.1, from coordinate 37,952 downwards.
TCTTCAGTGTCACATGATCCTTCACAAATCATTAGGTTGGCTTAAGAAACATGCTTCATGCTAGAAATATGCTAATCATGCTAGTAACTTGCTAGCCATGCTAACAAGATGCTAATAGTGTTAAAAACATGCTAGCGACATGCTAATCATGCTAGCAACATGCTAATCATGCTAGAAACAGACTAGCAAAATGCTAGTAACTTGCTAGTTATGCTAGAAACATGTTAATTATGCTAGAAACAGACTACCAACATGCTAGTAACTTGCTAGTCATACTAGAAACATGTTAGCAACATGCTAGCAACTTGCTAGTAACTTGCTAGTCATGCTAACAAGATGCAAATAGTGTAAAAAACATGCTAGCAACATACTAATCATGCTAGTAACATGCTAGTAATCATGCTAGTTACCATGCTAGTAACATACTAGCAACATGCTAGTAACTTGTTAGTCATGCTAGAAACATGCTAATCATGCTAGAAACAAACTAGCAAAATGCTAGTAACTTGCTAGTCATGCTAGAAACATGCTAGTGACTTGCCAGTCATTATAGAAACATACTAACAACATGCTTATGTTAGTAACAACATGCTAATCATGCTAAAAAAGACTAACAACAGGCAAGTAACCTGCTAATCAGGTTATAAACATGCTAACAACATGACATGCTAGTAACATGTTAATCATGCTAGAAAAAAGCTAGCAACAAGCTAGTAACATGGTAATCATGCTAGCAACATGCTAAAAAACAGACTAGCAACATGCAAGTAACTAGTTAATCACGTTAGAAACATGCTAATAACATAACATGCTAGTAACATGTTAATCATGCTAGTAATTTGTTGACCATGCTAAAAACATGCTAGCAACATGCTAATCATGCTAGAAACAGACTAGCAATATGCTAGTAACTTTCCTAAACATGTTAGCAACATGTTAATAAAATGCTAATCATGCCAGAAATATGCAAGCAACATGCTAATCATGCTAGCAACATGTTAATCGTGCTAGAACCAAGCTAGCAACATGTTAATCATGCTAATAACTTGCTAATAATGCTAAACAACATGCTAGCAATATTCTAGTAACATGCTAATCATGTTAGCAACATGCTAGTAACATGCTAATCTTGCTAGTAACATGTTAAAAAAAGTTAGAAATGCAAGAAAAATAGTTAGAGACATGCCAACTACAATCTAATCATATAATCTATCTATATAAAGTTTAAAACTTCAGACTTTTACAGCTGCTTTAAACTTTCAAGCTAGGCTTTCTCAAGCCAACCTAAAGTTTGTCTTGACAAACTTTTTATCTAGTTCTAGATTGCTGCTCAAGAAACATTTCTGATTATTAGCAATGTTGAAAACAGTCGTGCTGAACAATATTTTTGTGGAAACCGCTATACATTTTATTTTTCAGGATTCACAGATGAATATAAAATTCAAAAGAACAGCATTTATTTGAAGAAGCAATCTTTTGTAACATTATAAATGTCTTTGTCACTTTTGGTCATTTTAATGAAGTAATGATGCTGAAAATTGAGGTTTGCACCACGAGAAAATATAACAACATTTCACAATCTTCACTGTATTTTTGCTCAAATAAATGCAAATAAATGCAGCCTTAATGAGCAGTAGAGACCTTTTGATTAGTCTTCTTGCTTTAGGTCTAATGTAGCAATTAGTGTAAACGCGGTTACCAGATTAAACCGCAGCAATACAGGAAGTTTGATTTGCATTTCATTGCAACTTTCTACCTTATTCTAGGTGAGCATAATCTTATAAGCATCATAAAACTCTGGTTTGCGATGTGGAGTCAGCGTTCGTTTAGCATTTATGTGGCAACTCCTCTTTGATTTCATAAGCTCGTCGACAGTAAACATGCCCAGGAACTCATTACGCCGCAAGATTAATGACGCACCGCGTCTGCGCTGATGCCGTCTGAGATGCAATCGCTGCTACTTTAAATAGAGGAGGACCTGATAAAATGAGGCAGTACCTGCGGGCCAAAGGTCTGCTCTTATTGTTTATCTACAGTAAGCAGTGTATTTCAGACGGCCCATTGCTATTCCAGCCGGAAGACTTGAACAGTAATTCAAGCTTTAAGACTTTACACAGGGTAGAGAAAAAGGCCGGATCTCAGGGATGCACGATGGGGATCAGATAAAGTGCTCTGTAAGTGTACAGGAGCGTCTGAAGGTAAAAGGCCTGGTCTTGGGGGAACACTTTGTAAAGCCGGTGGTCTCTTGCTGTATGTCCTTTTGGCCTCTGTAGAAAATCAAACCAAATCAAACCAAGCAAGCAGCAAATGCCACTGAGACACTAGAAGTCTAAAAGAATCTTGACTCTGATAGCTATTAAATCACCACAAGCCGCTGCAGTATTTGAACTCGACTGTATCATGAGGCCTTTAAACCAGAAGTTCATGTACAAATAAAAATGTTTTTTCTTTTTACTCACTCTCACATTGTTTCAAACCCAAATACTGATATTTTCACTGAGAGACATACAAGGAAAAACTAATGCACTACAGGTGAATAGGATAAAAAATTGTAACTAATATTTAAAGTTGATTAGTCACACGTTTTTTGAAATGTCATATTTAAATATGCAAATGATGCACCACCTGCTTAAATATGCACTAATTTGTAAATTTTACAAAACATCTGAACACTGGTTCAATTCTTGATTTTGACGACATATTAGAGTTAGTAGTTTTTACAGAAGGGATTTTGGATTTCTCTTGTCACTCTGTAGAATTAAGAAAACACTGACGTTTTCAGTTTGTAAGAATAAAGTGTTGTATAAATCAGTGTGAATGTTAAATAAACAAACCCTTCTGTTAAAATCTTTAGAATATAGAGAGGAGTAAAACTGTAAGTTTTGGTGTATGTAACTGCTACTGAAGTTGAGAAAAAAACTTTAAGATATATATTGGAATTTACATTTACAGTGTAATAAAATAAGCATTTAAATATGTATTTTGGATTTTTTTTTCTTTTCACTAGTGTAAACACTTTAAAATTCTTGGTTGATTTTGTTGACATTTTAAAGTTAAAAGTTTTTATAGAGGGGATTTTTTTTTTTATCACTTCGAAAATCCTATCCTATAAATACTATCAACAACAACATGTTAAAAAATATGAAGTGAATGTTTTATGAACAAACTGCTCAGTAAAAATCTTTAGAATATAGAGAGGAACAAAACTGTAAGTTTTGGTGTATGTAAGTGCTATTGAAGTGGAGAAAAAACTTTTAAGATATATATTGGAACTTAAATTTACAGACAAATAGATAAAGGTTAATAAAATAAGCATTTAAATGTGTATTTTGGGATATTTTCTTTCCACTAGTGTGAATACTTGTTTAAAATTTTTGGTTGATTTTGTTGACATTTTAGATGGGACAGTCTTTATAGAGGGGATTTTGGATTTCTCTTTTTATCACTTTGAAAATCATTAAATACGGTCAACAACATGTTAAATAAATATGAAGTGAATGTTTTATGAACAAACCCCTCAGTAAAAACCTTCAGAATATAGAGAGGAATAAAACTGTAAGTTTTGGTGTATGTAAGTGCTGCTGAAGTGGAGAAAAAAAACACTAAGGTATATATTGGAATTTACATTTACAGTGTAATAAAACAAACATTTAAATTTGTATGTTGGGTGTTTTTTTTCCACTAGTGTGAACACTGGTTTAAAATTCTTGGTTGATTTTGTTGACATTTAAAGTTAAAAGCTTTTATAGAGGGGATTTTGGATTTCTCTTTTTATCACTTAAAAAAGAAATATTAATAAATAAATATGAAGTGAATGTTTTATGAACAAACCCTTCAGTAAAAATCTTTAGAATATAAAGAGGAATAAAACTGTAAGTTTTGGTGTATGTAAGTGCTGCTGAAGTGGAGGAAAAAACTTTTAAAGATACGGATTGGAATTGAAAACAGTCACAAGTGAATAAAGTGTAATAGAATAAACACTAAAACATATTTTGGCCGTTTTCTTTCCACTAGTGTAAAACAAGACAAGTTATGGCATTAAAATAGCCATCAGTAGTCGATATATCTCATGCACTATAATCCAAGACTGAAGTAATATGATGCTTTGTGTGAAAAATTGACCTTGTTATCATTGCAAATGTTCCCCTCTGCTGAAGATTTCAAATAAAATATGACATCAAACCTGTTGGCTAGTGACATTTTTAGATTATTTCAGAACTGTGCACAAAACTATCATGATTTGAAGACTAAATGAAGGTTACAAGTCATAGGATGAATCTTATTTTTGTGTCTATTTGTAAGTTTTCAGTTTTCTTAAATAATTGCATAAATGTTTTTATCTCAAAAATTTTTTTTAGCTTTTTTCACAATTGCAAGTTTATATTTTAACTCATTGAGTTCAGGGAGATCTGGTTTCCTTCCTGACCTTTAATTGAGACCAAAACAAGATATTTTCAAAGCCTGAGCCTGAAAATCCATGAAAAACACATCCTCCAAAACTGACAAATACAGCACAGAAATGTCCTTGGGTGTCAGAATATCTTTACAAGAGACAAACAACATGAAATTGAGTGTTTGCATTTGTCGTAAAGGTCATAGAGTACTTTAGCCCAAAAAGGAAATTTAAAAAATAAGATATTGCATTAAAATAAGATTTTGGGGTTTCCCCCAAATAAATAAAAAAAGTTTCTATGGTTAAATAAAGATGTCAACAATTTAACAGGGCAGATTTTCTTTAAACTCTTGCTCTGTGAAGACCAGTGTTGTTTGGGAAAGTTACTTTTAAAAGAAATGCATGCGTTACAATGTTGCATTACTCCCTGAAAAAGTAAGTAATTGTATATAAAAAAAAAGGTAAAATTGTACAAATAAATAAATAAATAGTACAAAATAAAATAAATAAATAAATAAATAATGCATCACATTACTTTTGCATTACTTTTTCTGGCATCAGGCTTGCTTTTGATATAAAAAGTTCTATTTTTGCAAATGTAACAGCCCTTTCAAACCAAAAGTGAATTGAATAAGTTAAAACTGTCAGTCAGTAAATGGAAAACAAAGTAACCTCTGTTACTTATTTGAAAAAAGTAACTCCTGTAAATTAAAAAGTAATACGTTACTTTACTAGTTACTTGAAAAAAGTAATCTGATTACATAACTTGTAAATTACATGCAATACTGCTGAAGATACAGTAGCTGAGTTGAAAAAGACAGTGAATGAAATGCATCACGACATTCACAAAACCACATGAATCTGATCATGCATACAGTAGATAGAACGTTTGCATTCACACTTATTTGTGCCATTTCAGTCTGAAACAGCGGTTTTATTTTTGCCTGCTTTAACTAGCACCATTGTCTCTACCGGTTTGCCGTCCGGTAGGACACGCCGGCGTGTGCGATCAATCCTCAGAGGAGCGGTGCATCGTCTCCTCATCCATCCTCACCGCGGGCCGCTCTGTAAAAGCGGAGCTCCTTCTTGATCCCGCGGAGCAGGGCGTGTGTGACAAGCGAGTCCCGCGAGAGATCAGCCGAGCGGCGGATAATTACGGCCCACACTGCTGCTCTCAGCACTACTGTACGGACAGGAGATCCGCCAGCGTGTGTGTGTTTGGTAATAAATAGATAATCAGATGAGCTTCACAGTTCTTGAGCTTTACATTCGTCAGTTCCCCAGCAGCTTCCAGCTTTCCATATGATTTATGGACTCAACCTAAGAGTTATTTCATTCCTTTTTTGGGAAGAAATAAATATCTGCAAAGCTGCAGTTTTATACTTGTCCAAAAAAAAAGTTGAGAAATGTTGTTTGTCCACCGGTTTGGAGACGATTAGTATTCTTAGTTTCTTTCCAGAGTTTTTGCTGAAGCCACTGCATGCTTCACACACTCCACACTCCCATATTTCTGCCAAGGAATTTTTAATTCCATTTAGAGTAAAAATAGCTTATTTACATTTACATTTTAACCATATAAAGCTACTTTATCATATTGGACTCGAAGGTCTCTAAATAATCCAACTTTGCTGTTAAACCGGAGATATCATCAAGTAAAAGGTCTTTTAGTCTAATTGTACGAATGTGCACCTTCAGCTGGGGTTTTACTTTTTTCTTCTTCTTTTTTTGTCTAAAGTTTTACTAAACTGTTCCATTTCAAATATTTGGAACTATATTTTATTTTGTCAGACTTTACAGGATTAACCCTCTGGTGCTCCTCATTTGGGAGTCACACTTGTGATCTTCATGGTCAAAAAAAACGGACACCTAAAATTTTACTTCCCCCCCATCCCCCAGTAAAATCAATGTAATATATTTTTGTTCTAGAATATTTTTTCTTTTTTATTTTGTATTTTGAGATAATTTCATGGTACTAATTAATATTTATGCAATAATGATGATTAATTTCTTCCTATTGAAAATAATACAAAATTTTAAAAATATAATTTTTTTTATTACTTTTCAAGTAATGCAGCATTTTATGTTAAAATAGAGTCTTCAAAATCCAATTTTTGAAGCCCGATTAGTGCCATCTGGTGGGAGTAAAATAAGAAAAACATCATGGTTTAGCCAACTGATTCCTATATAGCTCTATTAAAAAGGCCTATAAATTCTCTAATTGTTTTTAGACAAATACTTATTTGTATTAAGTTGTGGGTTTAGATATATTTAGACATTCTCAAAGACAACTTTTTGTAAAGGTTTAGTTTTTTTTGTTTGTTTGAAATGTTGATTTGAAGCGTCAGTTTTTGAAGTCTTATTACTACAGTCAAACTTCAAAACAGAGAAAGCATTTTATTACACAAAACATTAACAATCTATAAAAATGCAACAAAAATTAACATGAATGTTTTATCAGAGCGAGCTTACTCTGACTTTTTGTGTTTTTGTCAATTTCCCATTCATTTCCTATCGATTTTTGACCGAAGACCACAAGTGTGACCATTTTACGACCATTTAGCCTGCTCGAATCATGCCCTCAATTTTTTTGTGCGTTCACATTCCAAATGCCATTAAAGTCACCAAATTTCGTACCATTCTTATGAAGCTGTGATTTTTAAAAATTTAAAACAACATTTTTCAGTCAAAAGTTACCAAAGAGCACCAGAGAGTTAAGAAGATAAATTGATGTAATGTTCATCAGTAACTGATCACAACATCACTGAGAGCTTCTCATTGAGTTCAGGGAGATCTGCTTTCCTTCCTGACCTTCAATTGAGACCAAAATAAGATGTTATCAAGGTCTGAGCTCGAAAATACATGAAAAACCATCCTCCAAAACTGACAAATACAGCACAGAAATGTCCTTGGGTGTCAGAATCTCTTTACAAGAGACAAACAACATGAAATTGAGTGTTTGCATTTGTTGTAAAGCTGAATCCTCACCTGTCCAGGTCACACAGTACTTTAGCCCAAAAAGGAAATTTAAAAAATAACATTCTCATTACAGAAATGAGTATTTCCTTGTCCTTGAAAAATAATGCCACTGTGAAAAACAGGCTTTTTCCTCAAATTTGAGGTGAAATGTGACCATGACACGTCTTTCTTAGATTCACTCTTCAATAGCTTTTATTTCATTTATATCTCACTTGTGTTTCTGCTCCCCACATGATTTGTTGTTGTCTCCTGTATGTAGTTTTAGCGTTGCTGGATTCCGGCCGAATCACATCTGCGTCTGAGGGATCAGCTGCTTTGTCTGTAAAGAAATACACAAATATCATCACAAATTAAATTCATTAAAGCAAAACATGTTTATGAATCACATTATTTCTTCCTGTAGCTCAAATAGTAGATTGTGACGCTTGCAATACCAATGTCATGGGTTTGAGTCCCATGGGTTGCCAGGTCTGCATGACAAAACTAACCCATGCCAGTCAAAAACAGCCCAAAGCAGCCAATGACCATATCCCAAATATGAAAACTCAATCATTTCCATACATAAAATACATATTTTGCGGTAACTATTATGCGCATTGATCATAATCACAGCTCAAATGCTTCCTACAGTAGCCCTTCTTTTCAAAACTTAACATGTAGTGTAGTTTTATCATAGGTAGAATGTAAAATATTTCAATACAAGCATTTCAGGCAAATATAATTTATGCAATATTTCAAAACTTGAACCCACAGGGGAAAAAAATAAATAAAATCAAATATTCAACCAATGGCAACTGTTTAAAAGCATGCAATTCCGTGGAAAAAATGCAGACTTGGCAACCCTGCACCCAACACGAGCTGCATGAGTCAGATTTGACCGATCAAGAAACAATCATGCACACGGCTCTCGTTTGGATAAAACCTTCTGCTAAATGCATGAATGTTAATGTATTATTCAATCGAGCAAACAGCGAACATTCTGGAAAGTTCTTTCAAAGTTATGAATAAACCTTCTACTAGTAACATTAACAGAACATGTGCTCAAAGTTATTTAATAATGATGTTCTGAAAACATTAGCATAACAACATTATTTATACATCATTCTTGGAATGTTTTTTGAATGACTTTAGTTGCCTGTTCATCTAACATTTTGTAAACATTAGTATCAAATGGTTCAGACAACATTTAAAAGTAGCATTCCTACACTGTACAAATGTTCTCTAGTTTTAACTTAAAAACTTACGTTCAGCAGCTGCCTTAAAGTTTTAAGTTAAATCAACTTAAAAGTACAAGTCATTTCAACTCGCTACAATAAAATGTTTAAATGACTTGTACTTTTAAGTTGATTCAACTTAAAATTAAGGCAGCTGATGAAGTTTTTAAGTTGAAACTGGTAAAAACTTTTTACAGTGTATAATATTTCACTGTAAAAAAAACTAATTGTTGAGTCAGCTTAAAATGATTTGTGACCTGGCTGCCTTTAAAATTGTAAGTTCAGTCAATTCAAAAAATGTGGTCAACTTGAAATGTTAAGTTGTACTAAGAGATATATTTGAGTTGATTCAACTTAAAATTTTAAGGCAGCTGGGCACAAGCCCAGCTTTTAAGTTTAGTCAACTCAAATTGTGACTTAGTACAACTTAACATTTCAAGTTGGCCAAACTTATTTGAGTTGACTGAACTTAAAATTTTAAGGCAGCAGGGTAACAAATTATTTTAAGTTGACTTAACAAATTGTGTTTTTTTTTTTGTTTTTTACAGTGTTGCAAAATGAACAATGGAACATGCTGTTAATGTTTCCTGTATAACATTTAAACATCCCTAGTGAAAAATAAACATATTAAAGTGTATTTAAAATGCATTTATTTAATGCAAAGTAAATACATTTACATATTATGTTTTGCAAAATAAGATGTTATCAAGGTCTGAGCTCGAAAAATGCATGAAAAACACATCCTCCAAAACTGACAAATACAGCACAGAAATGTCCTTGGGTGTCAGAATCTCTTTACAAGAGACAAACAACATGAAATTGAGTGTTTGCATTTGTTGTAAAGCTGAATCCTCACCTGTCCAGGTCACACAGTACTTTAGCTCAAAAAGGAAATTTAAAAAATAACATTCTCATTACAGAAATGAGTATTTCCTTGTCCTTGAAAAATAATGCCATTGCGAAAAACAAGCTTTTTCCTCAAATTTGAGGTGAAATGTGACCATGACACGTCTTTCTAAGATTCTTTAAATATACCACTTTTTTAATACTGAAAATGCAGTTGCAGGGTATTTTTTAAGTTAAATTGGAACAACTAATTTTGTACTTAATGCACTTTAATTGTGCGGAAGTAGTGATGAAGTATAAAGATATACTTTACTATTGCAAGTAGGTACACTTTAAATATTTTGCATTTAACGACGGATATTATTTAAAGATCATACAGTACTCATCAACAGTGACATTAAAACACATTTTAGGCTTAATATTAAGAAATGTGCATTGTGCACAAGTAGTACTCCAAATACATTTTTTATGCATTTAAATGCATTTAAAATCTATTACTTTTTTTTTTTACTAGGGATGTAACATTCAGAGATCATTCAGGAAAACGCTTTAATGAGAACATTCACAAAACGTTCTTAGAACATACTTTTGGTATTTTAGCTGGGAATTGCCTTTCAAACTAAACAACACTCTGTAAGAAATATCTGCATTGCTGGACTTTTATTCAATTGGATTGTGAGATGAGAATTAAGTGAAGTATTTGGCATCAGCAGAACTGAAGTTACCAAATGTCATGTTTTTTGTGGTGTCTCTCTTAGGGAACTGAGCGGCTGATAGCGCATTACATGCACCATATACTTTCCAGATGCTTCTTTACGGAGTAATGCTTCTGTAACTGTGACAATGTCTTCATTCACAGACAATCTGTGACATCCAGATGTGTTTCTAATCTGTCTGTAAAATTAACTGAAAAAAAGCACATTATCTAATTTTTTACATATTGCAATATTGTATGTTTTATATATTGTGACATCAATATTTTAATATTAAAATGTGTTTTATGTTCACACATTATAGAAAGCAAATATATTTTCACATTTTATTCAAATGTGACATGAATTTTTGGATTGAAACACTATCGCTCAAAAATTTGGGATCAGTAAGGCTTGTAATGTTTTTTAAATAAGTCTCTTATGTTCATCAAGGCTGCATTTATTTGATCAAAAATACAGAAAAAAACAGTAATACTGCAAAATGTTATTACAGTATAAAATAACAGGTTTTATTTTAATACACTTTAAAATTTAATTTATTTCTGTGATGCAAAGCTGAATTTTCATCAGCTGTTACTCCAGTCTTAAGTGTCACGTGATCCCTCAGAAATCATTATGCTGATTTATTATTAGAATTATCAATGTTGTGCTGCCAAATATTTGTTTTTGGAACCTGTGCTACTTTTTTTGGGGGATTCTTTGATGAATAACAAGTTAAAAAGGACAGCATTTATTTAAAATAGAAATCTTTTCTAACAATATAAACTACTGTTCAAAAGTTTTAAAGAAAAAAAAAAACAAAAAAAACATTAATACTTTTATTCACCAAGGATGTGTTAAATTAATAAAAAGTGATAGCATAGATTTACATTGTTAGAAAATATTAATATTTTGAATAAATGCTGTTCTTTTTAACTTGCTATTCATCAAAGAATCCTGAAAAAAATAATCACAGGTTCCAAAAACAAATATTTGTCAGCACAACTGTTTCCAACATTGATAATTCTAATAATAAATCAGCATATTAGAATTATTTCTGAAGGATCATGTGACACTTAAGACTGGAGTAACAGCTGATGAAAATTCATCTTTTCATCACAGGAATAAATTATATTTTAAAGTATATTAAAATAAAAACCTTTATTTTTATATTATAATAACATTTTGCAATATTACTGTTTCTTTTCTGTATTTCTGATCAAATAAATGCAGCCTTGATGAACATAAGAGACTTCTTTAAAAAAAAAAAAACATTACAAGCCTTACTAATCCCAAACTTCAGAGCAGTAGTGTATATGGAAGGCTATATATCACACACACATTTTTTTTATATATGTATATTTTTATTTATTTAAAAAAATTGACAAAAAAATACATATATGAAAATATATATTTTGTTATTTTTTAAATAACAAAATATATTTTGAAATTTATTTACATTTTTTTTTCTTTTTTTTCCCGATGTGTGTGATGAGTGATGATCAAAACATATAAAAGGAGGGTTGTACAAGATCCCTATAAACAGCATCCGTGGCAAAATATTGTGCACCTCAACTGTTTTCAACATTGCTAATAATCAGAAATGTTTGTTGAGCAGCAAATCAGCATATTAGAATGATTTCTGAAGGATCATGAGACACTGAAGACTGGAGTAATGATGCTGAAAATTCAGCTGCACATCACAGAAATAAATTACATTTTAACAGATATTCACATAGAAAACAGCTGTTTTAAATTGCAGTAACATTTCACAATTTTTAAAGTATTTTTGATCATACAAATGCAACCTTGGAGAGCAGAAGAGACATCTTTCAAAAAAACATTACAAAATCTTACCGTCCCAAACTTTTGAACACTAGTGCAATTTTGGACAGCACATTCTTTGAAGAGTAAGATCTTAAAATCAAATATCTGTAACAAATGCAATCCCATAATTCCACATTTCATATAGAAACATAAAACGACTTCAATCCTTTGAGCTTCTTTCTCTTCATGGTTTTATGAGTTTTAGACTTCCAGACACTGTAATATACTGTCCTAATATCAGTCTCAGACTGTCACCGTCCCAGCAACCAGCAAGAGAAATTAAACAGCACGTCAATCAATGCTTACTTTCTAGGGATTTATAGCAGATATCGGCCTGTCAGTCAAATCTCACGCACTCCTGTAATGTGAAAAATGGGAAAATAATCAGAGGAGAAAGATCCGAATGAGTTTGATTCAGTGGTCAAGGGTCAACAACTTCAGATATTAGTTCTGCTCTTAGTTCTGGTCTCGCTGACTACATAGACAGCATCCTGTAGTCTCATAAGGGACTGATTAGAAATATTAAAATAAATATTAAGTTAGATAAAATAAATAAATAAATAAATAAATATTAAATTAATAAAAAAATATTATTTAATAATAAAAAAATATGTAGCAAAATAAACAAAAATAATATAAAATTATTTTTAAATTATTTTATAAAATAAAATTATATTTTAGAATAAAATAAAACATTAACAATATACATTATATTCTTATTAATGTTTGTTTAAATATTTTACGACCTTTTTTTTTTTTGTCTTATTTTATTAGACAGATTTCAGGTTTGCGGCATCTATGAGCGAAAGAAATGGAAACAACAGCGTCATGCAGGGTTGTGCTGTTGTTTTAAACTAAAATTAGGGCATGAAGAAGAAATAGAGTCATCAGACGTAGGTTTAGATGTAGATGTTCACGACCGCTCTGCCCGCGTTTTTCCTTCAGTGAAAGAACATTTTCAATTTTACAGAAATCGTCCTATTATAAAGAGAGCCATTAAAATGAAAAGTAATTAATGTGGCACATAATCTGCCACAATCACGTCCAGTGGAGGATAAAAGCCCGTCTTTATCAGTGCTGTCAAACGTCTGCTGCATGCAGAGCCATGGCAACAAGCGCAGCACTGCATTACTGCAGCGTACAGTGACGCCGACTGAAAAAACATCTATTTATGGGTGCTTTACCATGGTACTTTTCACAAAATGAATGACATACAAGTATAAACAATCCAGACAGGCTTTTAGAGACTGCTTTGGCATATTTCAGATGTCAGGGAGTAAATAAAATAGAATAAAAATGGACAAGCAAAATAGAACGCCTGCATGCAGAGAATGCATTAATGTCTGCAAGCTTAAACAGATGAAATGAAATGAAAAGAAAATTAAATTAAATTAAATTAAAAATTAAATTAAATAAAAAAAAAAATAGAAATAGACATGCAAAATAGAACACATGCAATTATTGTACGCATGCAAAAATAGAGTAAATGCAATAAAATTACATAAAAAAAAGAAATACCCATGCAAAATAAAATGCATGCACACATAAATAAATAGACAAAATAAAAACAGAAATGCAAAACAGAATGCCTGCGTACAGAGAATGCATTAATGTATGCATGCATAAATAGGCTAAATTAAAGTAAAATTTATTTAATTAATTTCATTACATTTTAAATAATAGAAAGAGACATGCAAAATAGAATACATGCAATCAGAGAATATATTATTGTGCATAAATAGATTAAATTTAATTTAATTAAAAAAATATATAAATAGACATGCAAAAAACAATGCATGCAATCAGAGAATGTATTAATGTATGCAAGCATAAATAAACTAATTTAAATGAAATTTAACTACATTTCAAAAAATAGACATAGACATGCAAAATATAATACATGCAATCAGAGAATGTATTAATGTATGCATTTATAAACAGACTAAATTTAATTTAATTTAATTTAATTTAAAAAATAGAAATAGACATGCAAAATAGAATACATGCAATTAGAGAATGTATTAATATATGCATGCATAAATAGAGTAAATTAAATTACATTTAATTAAATTTAAAAAATAGAAATAGACATGCAAAATATAAATAGACTAAATTAAATTTAATTAAATAACATTAGATTTTTTTTTTTTTTTTACATTTTAAAAAATAGAAACAGACATGCAAAATAGATCACATGCAATCAGAGAATGTATTAATTCATGCATGCATAAATTAAATAAACAAAATACAATAAAAATAGACATACAAAATACAATGCAAGGATGCATGCATGTTTTCAGAAATACTTTGACCAATCAAAACTCGGTGCGTTTTCAGAGCTTGTTACTGTTTATTTAGCATTTTTTTAGCAGGTCTGTGAGGGTCGCAGAAGCAGAAGCAGAAGCAGCAGTAAGTCATGCATTATCTAGATGTACCGAGACATAGAACACTGGAATAGATCTCAGGAATAATAAAACAAGACAGTCTGAGCACTGGACAGCGGGACACTTTTAAAGATGCGATACTGTCTGGCTATGCAGGCAGGTGTTTTAGATGTAAAACTGATGCAATGCATCACTCTGTAGATCAATCTCACAAAACCTGCCAAGAAATATACAGGTTACATCACAGCCAAAAAGAAAGAAATCATTTTAATTATATTACATATGATCAAACTGAAAATAAAGACAATGCACATTGTGACTTTTGACAGCGAAGCACATTTTTATGGAAGAAAAGTAATGACACATGCCCTTGAAACAAAAAATCATGTTGACTTGCACTAACTGAAAAAATAATGCATTGAATTAATAGTGTTTGCATTTTAATGCCTTTTAATTCACAGCTTAAATAAATAACTATGCTACATTTTAGCCCCTAAAAATGCAAGCCCTGAAAATATGCAATGCATTATTTTACCAGTTAGTGTAATTCAATACATTTTCCCCAATTATCAATAATATTATGTATTATCAAACTGAAAATGAAGACATTTTAAATTCTAATTTTAAATAATGTAACAAAAAATTGAAATATTAGAAAATATATTACACGTTATCAAATAAAAACTAAAGACAATTTAAAATCTGACAAGATTTATTTTATTTATTCCTTTATTTATTAATAATTCAGCACATTTTTCCCCAATTATTATTAACGTATTAAAAAAAAATGGAAATCAATCTGAAAATAAAATGCATATATGCATAAATTAAATAGACATAGACATACAAAACAGAATGCATCCATGCATATAGTAAACTAAATAAAATTAAATAAAAAACCCAATTATTAACGTAATTAAAAAATACATAGAAATAATTCTATCAATCTGAAAATAAAAGGTATACATACATGCATAAATTAAATATACAAAATAAAATAAAAAGCAGACATACAAAATAGAATGCATGCACGCATAGAGTAAGCTAAATAAAATTAAATAAATTCCCCAATTATTATTAATGTAATAAAAAAAATACATAGAAATAATGTTATCAATCTGAAAATTAAATGCATGCATGCATAAATTAAATATACAAAATAAATGAAAAAATAGACATACAAAATAGAATGCATACATGCATAGAGTAAACTAAATAAAATTCAACAAAAATTTCCCCAATTACAATTAACGTAATAAAAAAATGCATAGAAATAATGTTATCAATCTGAAAAATACGACATTCCAAAATCTGACCTTTTTTTTGACAATTAAGCTAAGTTTTTCCCAATTACTACTGATACATAAAATTAAAAAAAAAAATCATCTTAAAATCTGACTTTTTCATACATTGTGACAATTAAGCATATTTTTCCTAATTATTGAAATAATGCAAAAATAAATTGAAATGATACAAATTAAATAATATAGGACTGAAAAAACACTAATAAATATGCAAAAATAAATTAATTAATTGTAAAGTAATTATAATTGTAAGTATAATTTCTTTATTAATAATTCAGCACATTTTCCCTAATTAGTATTATCGTAATGAAGAAATGACATTGAAATAAGGTTATCAATCTGAAAATAAAACGCATGCATGCATAAATATACCAAATATAAAAATAGACATACAAAATAGAATGCATGCATGCATAGAGTAAACTAAATAAAATTATACAGCAAAATCCCCTAATTATTATTAACGTAGTGAAAAAATGCATATAAATAATGTTATCAATCTGAAAAATACAACATTCTAAAATCGGACCTTTTTGCTTTTAAAAAGTAAAACTGAAATCATCTTAAAATCTTTTTTTATACATTGTGACCTCAAAATAAATTGAAACGATACAAATTATATAATATTAGACTAAAAATCAATGCAAAAAAAACATGCAAAAATAAATAAATAAATGAACTGTAAAAGTGCACTTTGATAAAGTGCAATATGAGCTGGAGAAGATATCTGAATGACAGTAACAAGAACACATTTTCTTTTATTATCACTGTGCATCAATTAAAAATGATCTTACAAGGAAAAAAGAGAGAAAAGCTTAATTTTCTCTCATTTATTATTTTTTTCTATTATTTTTATGGTTAAAACCAGCACGTTTCTTCAGACCCTTCCTCCTACTGTACTCAGCTCGTACAGAAACATGAAAAACACTAAACAGAACAAGTCCAAAAAAAAGGAGTTTGATTGAATGAATGGTTTATTTAGCACAATTACGGCCCAACAAGCGGCTGAATGCGAAGCGTTCCCATCAGCTCTATTCAAATCAACAGAGACGCGTCTTTGGCGCAGGAAACAATGCGTCTGAAATGATCCGCTCTCCAGCGAGAGAAACTGATGAGGAACTTAATGACGAGCTTTATCACGGATCCATCAGGTACGCCGCTAAAAGCAAAAGCGGCTCAATTAAAGAATCATTACGGCGAAGCGCTTCCTCCCAGCTGCTGCGTGTCATCTGCATTGACGATTGACGGCTACAGAGCAGCACTTCCCTCCTTTGTTTTACCAAGTTGCTTCAAATTCACGTTCGCCCTTCACTGAAAGTTTCTGAGGGTGAACGGGCGATGATTTTGCTGCGGGGTAGAGCTGGAACACGTCAAAATGAAGTCCACAGAGGAGGAAACGTGATGACGGACCCGCAACCTGCATATTAACACATAAGATCTGCTGCCAAACCTCTCGAAACCAACACGGGCACACTTCATTCTCACAGCCTTCACTAACAGCTTTTACACGTTACATCAATGTTGGGACAAAATGTTCTTAAAGTAACGTTTATGGAATGTTCAATATTAATATTTGATATTCTCATAATGTTTAAATTAGGTCAGCATTCCCAAAGTCTCCTTATGATGTTATTTGTACTTCATGATAGAGCCCTGCACGCATAGGCGGAGTTTAAGGGGGCTGGGGGGGGGGGGGGCCCGGCCCCCCCCCAGACGAGAGCCAATCATGATTTTGTCTGAGCTATGAAAAAATCAAATAATTCGTATTTTTTTCATTTTATTTATATTATCGTATTATTTTAGTGGGTAGAATAAGTACATTTTGTTTAAATTAATTTCAATTTAAGCCCCATATCCTTGCGAGTCGCAACTCATGATTCTCAACTTGTCTTGATAGAGAGGACTCTCTTTTCGTTATTTTCCCGCTTTTGCAAGTTAACTGTTTGGCTATATCAAAAACAAGTTTCTCAGTTATGAGGAAAGTAGGAACAGTGGCGGTTCTACACTGAATTGCTCCCCGGGCGAGACTTCACTCACTTTCCTTCGCTTTTAAATAGCTTGTAAATGCGCAGTGCACATTTTACTTTCACTTTTAAATTAGCGGCAATTCGGCGTCAATTGCTTGAATCCCATTCAAGCAACAACAAAATACTACGTTAAACTCACTTAGCCTATAAATTAGTTATGGAACTTTTATTAACAAAACGAATAAAAATAGCTTACACCATGCTATATGCTTAATATAAAATAACAAATAACTTAGACTAGGCCTACATACATTTTAAATAGCCTAGTATACAAAACTGAAAATCGGTAAACACCGTGGAACCAAATAAATAGCTATAAGAAACGTAGAACGTTTATTAGCAAAACGAATAAGAAAAAAAATTACACAAAGTAAAAATCAGCAAACACTGTACAACCAAATAAATAAGAAACGAATGTTCAAAAAAGTTGGAAAACCACCATAGATAAACGGCAAAAGTCAACAGGCTTTCAAAATAAAAACTTTCACCATTGTCTTGTCTGTCTCGCCTGACCTCACTCTTCTTGTCGGTCAGCTCGTCACTCTGCAGGCTGTAAAATAAAATCTGATCTGCGATGCGATGCGACTGTCGTTCGGCACTCTGCATTGAGCAGCCGCGTTCAGTTTTATTTGTAGTGTCTGTTCTCCACTGAACTAAATCATATTTTATTACAATAAAAAAAAAAAAATCAAAACGTTGGTGGTGGTCGGTGCCGCGGTGGGCAAGTGCCATAACCGGTGTTACATAAATATATGAATATAGAACATAGGCCTATAAAAAAAAAATAATAATACAAATCTGCTGCTGGCTCGTCTGCCAGTGGGTGCCCCCCCACGCATAAAAGTCAAACTCCGCCTATGCCTGCACGGGCCTCATATATGTGATGCCATCTAGGAAAACCCAACACATGGTGAAATTTGACCCTTTTTTTTCCAAAGCTGTTTTTATATTGTTCATAGCTTGAACGTAACCAAAGTTATGGCTATCTCAATTTAGCTGATAGCGATGATTTTCAGGAATTTTGAGAAAAACGGCTTTAAAATGAGACAGCTTTCACTTTCACTTTACGGGTTCAACGAGAGCTGTCTGTCAAGTCAGGAGCGCTATACTGTATCATTACACAAACAAACGTTGTTTATCATGTGCATAGTCTCCGAACTTTTGATAACCCATTGTATGTTTAGATAGCACGAATAATGCAGGCTACCTTATAGTAAAAGCGAGCGCAGCGCAACTGTTCGCGCACTGTGTATAAAAACAGACTGTCATCGGACTCCTTCTCTTTAGTAACTTCTTTATCCGATCCTTCATCTCTGGATGTGAAATAGTCCGTTACAACATCATTTAGGGCATCACCAAGATTGAGCAGATTGAGACGAGTAAGATCGGTTAAGTGAGCAGCTGCAGTACTTTAGACCAGAGCTGTAATCGGGCCTTAAAAGTCAGGCCCGACAGGGCCCGAGCCCGGACAAGTATATTTTGATTGGCAGCTTTTTAAAAGCCCGAACCCGTTACAGCCCGACATTATTCAAATATGCGCAGACACACAGCTCTTTTGCCTTTTGTCAAGAATGAGTCATTTATACATGTTTTAATATAATTTATTAATGACTAACGTAGGCTAGACGCCACTTGGAAGTTGGAACAAAGAAATAAAATAAGTCCAATGTAACATCGTAACATCTTAGCACTCTAAATAGGCATACACTCAGCCTATAAATAGGCTAACACGCCAATAAAAATGACTCTTTCTTAAATTAAATTAAGGTAAGTTCTAAATTAAGATGGGTATTTGGCAATAACGAAATTAAGATAAAAGCTCCGCGGGATTTGCTTCGCCACTTCTCTCCACAATCCGGCCTCAACGCGACGGTGAATAGCAGCTGAAAAGTAATAAGAGAATAATGCCAACATTAGCCTATATACTCTGTCTACATTATGCATTTAAGACTCAATTAATATTTAGTTATATTTGAAAAACCTTTACTCACCAAGATTAGGCTACATGTTTTTGTGGAGGAAAATTATTGAATCCACTGTGTTTCAGCGCGGTCCTGCGCTCACTGATGGTGCGTCCAGCAGCGCCGAACACCCTTTCACTGCTGCTGTGACAGGCCGGGGTGCATAGTACTGATCTGGCTAATTTTGTCAAAAGGTTTGTCCGTTTCACCAGAGGCAAGCCTCCGTTTCACCTCCTCAGCATCAATTTTCGCATCTTTCTCGTGCTAATCGAAACGCATCACATGACCAATCATTTACCGCGCAAGCCGGAGCGCAAGCGCAATACCGAGCCCGGCCCGAGCCCGTGTAAAATGATATAAATTAAGCCCGAACCCGACCGAATCCGTCGGGTCCCGTCGGGTTTCATCGGGTTCGGGCAAAGATCTTCAGCTCGACTTTAGACGGCGTTGTTGCGCTCCGCCATCTCACCATATTATGAATATAAAAATAAATAAATAAAAAACTTTGCGTGCCGTAGTTTACACAGGACTGGCGGAGAATGTGAACTGCTATGCCTTTACTAATTATGCTACGTGGTTTATTTTGATAGGTTAACTGTTTTTGTGGTGTTAAGGTTGGGACACGTTCTCACTCCCAACTCGTCACATATTGACGATTGGTCAGGGCCCATTGGCGTCAATTTTTGACGCTTAGGGTACCCCTTCAGCGTCATTTTTCTACGAGCAGGGTCCTCCATTGTTTTCAGTTGTTTGTCTTAATTTAATGGTTTGCATGCATTTATAAAAATAGAAATTATTTTATATAAATGTATACTTTAATTGGAGCACCTAACCCCACCCCTGCCCTAAACCTACCCACTTCTGAACAATATAAAACACGCAACAGGCAAATGTAAGTACAGTCACGGGTATTTATTGCAAAAACTGACCATAACAAGCAGTATAAAAGCATTACAAACAAGTCCTGTTGCATTCCGAGTCTTCTGAAGCCATACGATATCCTTATGCGAATAACAGAAGGTTTTAATCGCTGAAAATGATCCCGCTCCGTTAATGCGCTCATATCTCATTCAAAAAGATACTCCCGAATTTAGCATGACGCAATCGGTCACGAGACACATAAGAGCCAATGGCATTTCACAACATCATAACGCAATCGGTCAAGAGACACCCAAGAGCCAATAGCATTCCACAACCAATGCTCGCTTCTTCTGGCGGCATTTTTTGAATTCGCGCACAGACATACTGCAGCAGAACACAGAACGGCGGACGGAGACGGCGATCGCGTCTATTCTTCTCATAAATCAATCGTTTTGCTTCGGAACCCTTGGAATATTAATAGTTTTTGAATAAATTATGAATATAGCTGTATCTGCCTGTTATATCTTGCGTTTTGTTGACAAATGGTTAGGTTTAGGGGCAGGGGATCGACCCACTAAACATTGGACGTCGGATAGACGTGCAGATCATGTCTATATTGGGTCCGTCGGTCCATGACCAATTATGGACATCTATTCGACGTCCAAACTAGGTCCACTATTTGGACGTCTATCCATTACCCAACTTGGACGTCATTTGGACGTCTATGGCAGTTGCAGTAAATGTGTTTTACAAAATAGAGCCTATCAACATGATTATATATATGAATACAGATTATTTATAAACAAACAAGATTTATTATCTGTATTACTATTTATTTATTTGGTAGCCCATATGTTTTTACAAAACAACCCCATCAATGGACGGAAATTGGACGTCCAAAAATGACATGGAAAAGACGTCACTACGACGTCACATTGCGCAGTGGGGATGGGATAAATGTGTAAATAGTGTAATATAAATGAAACTGTTTTGACTGTTTGCATTGAAAAAAACCCACACCCAAACATATATGCAATAATAGCAATATTATTACCCAATATATAATTTAATCATGACGATAAAATCCCCAGTGCCTTTCGCGTCAGCACATTGACGCCAAGGATGCCAAGGTAAAGTACTGGAGGACCCTGCAAGTCGAAAAATGACGCTGAAGGGGTACCCTGAGCGTCCAGAAGTGACGCCAAAGGGGTCCTGCCCAAGCGTCAATATTTGACGAGTTAGGAGTGAGAACGTGTTGCAAGGGAAAGCACCTCAGCAGCGCGTTCTTAACATAGGAGAAT
Organism: Labeo catla; assembly: GCA_012976165.1. Taxonomy (NCBI): domain Eukaryota; kingdom Metazoa; phylum Chordata; class Actinopteri; order Cypriniformes; family Cyprinidae; genus Labeo; species Labeo catla. The sequence continues at coordinate 16,166 of VONZ01001411.1, read as the reverse complement.
GACAGTCATTTCTGCTTGCTGCAATAAATCGCTGTTTTTCTGCACTAAACAAGTGAATATTTTCAGAGATGATAGATAAAATGTTATAGAATAATAATGTAATGAAAACCTAATTTTGACCAAAAAAAAAAAGACATTCGACCTATTTTTCGACATCCAACGGGGTTTCCCAGATCGCATCGCATATAGGCCCTAGCCTGGCCCTTGTCCAACGGCTTTTTAGAATTCTCGACCGGAGTCAGACCCGAGCCCGTCTTTTTTCCCCCTTCTTCCAAAACAGCTTATACTACTGGTTCAGCTAGGGTTGTCAAACGGTACCGGGTTCGGTACTTTCGGTACTGAATTTTTAAAAAATCCATTTCCCGCTCACATTTGAGCGCTGTTGAGCCGATTTTTAGACATCGCTGATTGGCTATAGTGTTCACGCGCTCAACAGACATGACTGTGATTGGCTACAATGATAAGGGCTTCACTTTTGAAAGCCACGTGTGTCAGCGGATCCCTAATACATCTGCATATAGACGGATCCGCTGACAGACTAGGGTGACCACCTGTCCCGCTTTGCGTTGTCCCGCACGTCGCATATTGAGAAAATGTCCCGCATTTTCATCACTCTGTTGGTTTTTAATGATCATATTAAGAAAACGTCCATGCGTTCTTTTGCCTTTTTAAGAAAGCTTTTTATTCATTCTTTTTGCGGCATAGTTTCTGCACAAAGGATTTGCAGATCAAGTGATCTAGAACCACCGACGAAAAATGATCGAGCGCACACGGAAAAACAAGATATTGTCAATTCACTTTAACCAATTAAAAGCGTTAATAATTCATTAAAATAAATCGATGCAGCTTTCAGACGCGACTTTCCTCTGATTTTAATAGTTCGTTTGAGGCGGTTTCTATGGCGTTATTTTTATGACAAAAATGTTTTTAATATTTACATTATATTAGAAATCTCCTTATGATGTTATTTGTACTTCATGAACATTCTAAAAGCGTTTTTGTAACCTTTAAATAACATTCTAATCACATCAAGAAGTTTTAACTTTCTTAGAACATTAATCATCATTTTGCAAATCATGCAGGGTTGTTATCGGTAATGTAATGCAAATAAAATCATACAACAAAATATTTTATAAACACTTAAAAGTATAAATCATGTTAGCATTTGCTGTAATGCATTTTAATTTAACGAAAAAAAAAGCTGTTTGTATCACAGTAATAAGTATAATTTTCTTTAATCACCAGGGTTATTATACAGTTCTTCACTAAAACTGAAACTAAAAAGTATAACTATAAAAAAAAAAAAAGCACATTTCCTGGAAATAAAAAAAAAACCTTCTATATAATTACTCTAATTTCAATTCATTTTTGCATTATTTTAATGATAATTAGGAAAAATATGCTTTAAATGTCGAAAAAGGCATAATGTATTTAAAAAGTACAATTTGAAGATGATTTTCAGTTTTGCTTTTTTTTTTTTTTAACCATCTCAGTGGTAATTGGGAAAATTTAGCTTAATTGTCCAAAAAAGTTATGAAGTGCAAAAAAAAGTCAGATTTTAAAATGTCATTTTTTCACATTGATAACATTATTTCTATTTTTTTGTTTTATGATGTTAATAATAACTGGGGGAAATTTGCTAAATTATTAATAAAGAAATAAAAATAAAACGACAGATTTTAAAATGTCAATTTTTTATATGATTTTCAGTTTCTTTTTTTTTTCTTTTTTTTAATTTTTTTATATAATCAATGGTAATTTGGAAATTTTTGCTTAATTTAAAAAAAATAAATAAAAAATAGCATTTTCCAGGTCAGATTTTAAAATGTTATTTTTTTTAGAATGATAACATTTTTTCTATGTATTTGTTTTATTACATTAATAATAAATGGGGAAAATTTGCTGAATTATTTATAAATAAATAAATAAAAATAAATCTTGCCAGATGTAAAAATGTCTTTATTGTTGTTTGATAATTTGTAATATAATTACGAATATTTCATGTAATATTTCAGTTTTTTGTTACATTATTATATAAACTAAAAATTACAAAAACAAAAACATTACTAAATACAAGAAAACAGAAAATATAAACTGATTCAAAATGTTAATAAAAACTAAATAAAATAAAATTCTTTTTCTACTGTATTTATCTTATACAGAAACATGAAAAAGAACAAGAGCAAAAAGTTTAGATTAAATGCTTTCATTTGTTTGGTTTTATTTTGGCAAAAACAAAAACAAAAACTAAGCAGGCATTCTAAGTCATAGGTGCACGTCTGACATGACATGAAAGCCTGTACCTGAGTAACAATGCTTTATTTTGCCCATGCGTCCTTCACCAGGATTACCTTCTCAATGAAGGACGCATTTAATGTCCTCAGAGGACGCTGCTTTAATGCTGATGCATGCATTTGGAAACAGTCTTCACACCCTGACTGTATATGTGATGTTTTCTAGTTAGGCTGGCTATATTTTGGAGCAGATCTTCAGTGTTATTCCTCGGTTCACTGTAATCATCAGCTGATCATTTATTCATTAGATCATTTCTGTGTTTCAGTCTTATGAGCGGAGAGCATCAATAATGCACGTGTCAGCGAGTGTTTGTGAACGTCGCATACGCGCTCTTCTGAATGATTGCATGTGGAACGTCTTTGCATTCGGTCCTTCACGAGCGACTGCTTTGAAGCTGCTTATGTTTATTAAAATGTGAGAATTATCTTCTGGCTGAAAACTGGCGTATAATTTCAATCCTTCCAGACAAATCAGACTCAAACCTGCAGATTCCCACAGAATTCAGTCGTGCACTCTGTATTCATTTATAAAATAGTTTGGCTAATTTGATGATGCTTTCTGCTTTCAGTTAGACTACAATCGAAAGAAACATCAGTATCAGTGTACTTAAAGCCTTGATGTATAATGCATAATAAAGATCAATACATTATGATGCATTGTTTTGCATTACAAAACAATGCATCATAATGCATTATAATACATGAGTATTATAAATGGGATTACAGTTATTCATGAGATTATTCAATACATTATAAGAGGCACTGCGAGATATATTTAAATGCATTAAAAAATATGATGCATCAGGCTTTAAGATAAAAAAATATATATGGTCAATAAAAACTTTAATGTTTTTGAAAGAAGTCTCTTCTGCTCACCAATACAGAAAATAATAGTTGTGAAATATTATTAGAATTTAATATATATATATATATATATATATAAATAATATACATAAATATTATATAATAAAATATCATAAAATATATTAATTATTATAATTATTAAATATTATTATATTACTATTATATTATTTATAAATATTATAATTAAAATATATTAAAAAACGTATGTATATTTATATTTATATTTATTAGCATTCAAAAGTTTCAGGTTGATGAGGTCACCAAGATAAAAAATACAGTAAAATTGTGAAAAAGCTTTGTAAATCAAAATAGCTGTTTTCTATGTGAATATTTGTTAAAATCTGAAGTTGAACTTTGAGCATCATTACTCCAGTCTTCAGTGTCACATGATCCATCAGAAATCATTCTACACTGTAAAAAAAACAAACAAACAAAAAACTATTTGTTGAGCCAACTTAAAATAATTTGTTATCCTCACTGTAAAAAAAAGCTGTCAACTTAAAATAATTTGTTACCCCGCTGACTTAAACATTTTTTAGTCAACTGAAATGTTTCAGTTGTCACTTAAATTAACATTAAATAACTTAAAATTTCAAGTTGACTAAACTAAAAACGTTAAGTCACTGGGGTAACAAATTATATTAAGTTGAAACAACTTTTTGAAATTTCATATGATTCTCCTTAAACACCAAAATAAGATCAAAACTGGAGAGATCAAATTCTAATAAATAAATAAATAAATAAATAAATAAAAGATTGAGGAATCATTATTGCATTTTAAGCATTTTGAAAATTTGGGGTCAGATTTTTTTTTTTTCTTTTTTTACAGTGCTCCTGTCTTAAAATTTTAAGTTCAGTCAACTCAAATAAGTTTAGTCAACTTGAATTGTTAAGTTGTACTAAGTGACAATTTAGATATTTGAGTTGACTAAACTAAAACGTTAATGCAAAATAAGATCTAAATATCGCTGGAAAAATCTAATTAAAAAACAAAACAAAAACAAATATAAATAAATAAATAAAATTCCAAACCTAAAATAAAAAGTTCAGATTGAGGAATCTTAATTTCATTATAAGCATTTTGAAAAGTTTGTGGTCAGATTTTTTTTTTACAGTACTCTTACCTTAAAATTTTAAGTTCAGTCAACTCAAATAAGTTTAGTCAACTTGAAATGTTAAGCTGTACTAAGTGACAATTTAGATATTTGAGTTGACTAAACTAAAAATTTAGTCCAAAATAAGATGTAAATATCACTGGAGAGATCAAATTCCAAAAATAAATAAATAAATAAATAAATAAAATTCAAAACCTAAAATAAAAAGTTCAGACTGATGAATCTTAATTGCATTATAAGCATTTTGAAAAGTTTGGGGTCAGAAGTTTTTATAATTCTGCTGCCTTAAAATTTTAAGTTCAGTCAACTCAAATAAGTTTAGTCAACTTGAAATGTTAAGTTGCAATAAGTGACAATTTAGATATTTAAGTTGACTAAACTAAAAAATGATTGTTAAACTTAAATGCTGGGTTTGTTACCCAGCTGTCTTAATCATTTTATATTGAATCAACTCAAATGCCCAAGCTGTCACTTAGTAAAACATAACATTTTAAGTTGACTATACCTTTTTTTTTTTTTTGGAGTTGACTGAACTTAAAATTAAGGGTAACAAATTTTAAGTTGACTCAACTAATTGTTTTTTTACAGAGTAATTTGCTAATTTGCTGCTCAGGAAACATTTCTGATTAGTAGATTTTTGACAACAGTTGTGCTGCACAATATTTTTTGTGGAAACTGATACATTTTATTTTTCAGGATTCACTGATGAATAGAAAGTTTAGAAGAACAGGATCTAACTGAAATTGAAATAGTTTGCAACATTATAAATGTCTTTACTGTCACTTTTGATGCTAGTGTGTGTATATTTAATTCAGATTTTCCTCCAAATTCATTATGCAGAGTGTGAGATTCTCTCCGGCCGTGTTGATATCAAGAGTGGATGTGTTATGAAGCTGCCATCAGACGTGTGGTCACACTTTAAGACGGCTAATTTTGGAGGCGGTCTGGTTTTCCACCAGCCTCCGGTGATGTCAGTTCCTTTAGTCGTGGAAATAGCGACGCGTAAAATCTGCTAGTGGTGCAATTAGCTGTCAGTCTCTGCCTGTCAGTCAAATAAGCGTTAAAACAGCCACCGGCCGATCAGTCAAACAGAAAGGTCTGACCACACCGGTTTTAATCGTCCCCTTTTCAAGTGCACAATCTGTTTTTTAATTACACGTTATTGCATGTGATTGTTCACCAAAATAAGATCTAAATATCGCTGAAGAGATTAAATTCAAAAATAAAAACCTAAAATAAAATTTCAGATTGAGGAGTTTTAACTGCATTTTAAGCATTTTGAAAAGTTTGGGTTCAGAAAGATTTTTTTTAAGAGATTAATAACTTTTATTCATCAAGGATGCATTAAATTGATCAAAAGTGCAAGTAAAGGCATTTATAATGTGATAAAAGTTTTCCGTTTCAAATAAATGCTGTTCCTTTAAACTTTCTATTCATCTGTGCATCCTGAAAAATAAAATGCATTACAGTTTCCAAAAAAATATTGTGCAACTGTTTTAGCATTGCTAATAATCAGGAATGTTTATTGAGCAGCAAATCAGCATATTAGAATGATTTCTGAAGGATCATGTGACACTGAAGACTGGAGTAATGATGCTGAAAATTCAGCTGTGCATCACAGAAATAAATTACATTTTAACAGATATTTACATAGAAAACAGCTGTTTTGAATTACAAAACTATTTCACAATTTTACTGTATTTTTAGTCTTGGTGACTTCGGTGAGCAGAAGTCAAAAAAAACTTTTAAAAACTTATCAATCTCAACCTTTTGAATGCTAGTAAATATAAACACACACGCATTACCTGATATATATATATGTTTAAGTACTGCCTATTGACTGTAGTTGAACTGCTTTCAAATTGTATTTTGAAGAAAGCTACTGATCATTGGAAGTTCATCTTGCACACAACACCAGTTCTATTTGCAGCTCAAGCCATGAAACTTTCAGGAGCTTCTGATTTTGATGTTAAAAATCAATACGCCTGTAGAGACGTCTGAGCCTGAGTCAGCCGGGCCGCGTATCGACAAGAAAGATGTTCCCAACGAGACAGACATTGATAAGAAATCCCTCTTCATCAATCCAGCCAGCTTCAGCTCAATCCAGACCAATTAGCAAAACCAATCACTGGAATATCACTGCACCACCAGCTCACTGCATGAATTTGAAGCATTGATTTCAAGCATTATTAATAATAACAGGCAAGTATCACTGTTACTAGTTCTCACACATACTGTAGGAACACTGATCTGAAATATTAAACATGGAGACCAGAAAGTATCTGAACATCCAAAAAAGCTGCTCCCTTCGCCTTTAAGATCTATTTTTAGCCCGTGAAGGAGGGAGACACAGTTTATCCCATTCTTCATGTGACACCGTTTTGCAGTTCTCCGTTCACCCGTTTCTAGTGCCGAGCAGACATGGAAATCCATCTTGACAGTGTCATTTCCCTTCAGTCTGCTGGACTGATTTCACGAGCACACGCTCACAATAACCAAACACGCTTTCGAGCTGCATTTCAGGGGGAATCGAGAACAGCTCCAAATCCACACAACAAACACTGGTTTATTTAGACTTCTGAGGGTTTCCTTTCAAACCAAACTGACTGTTTACACACACAACAACATACACCAGAATAAAAGCTAGGTAAGATTTAAAATTATTACCATTATGATGTCTATGCATCTATGAAAATTATCTGCATAATCTATTCACGGGGTCATCAGATGCCCATTTTCCACAAGTTGATATGATTCTTTAGGGTCTATAACACAACCATTCTCAATGGTTGTGTAAAACAACACCCTTTTTACCTTGCCAAAATCAGCTCTGCAAAAATCACCTCATTCTGGTCGAGGCTGCTTTAAATGCAAATGAGCTCTGCTCGCCCCGCCCCTCTCTTCTCTCTGTGGAGTGACGAGCCTGTTTACTTTAGCCACATTTAGCCGCTAAACTTGCTAACTAGCACATTATTAGGAAAGGTGATCGCAAAGATTTATAAAAAACACCTTATACTCACTTCTGCTGTAAGTGAAGCTGGATCATGAATGATTCGCGCGAACACAGACGGATATATGTAGATCGGGAGGTGCATTCCCTTCACAAACAAACGTAATCTACTGCATCTTCAGCGGCTCAGATCATTTTAGGAAGAAACAAGGGGTGTTTCCCCACACAAACTCATTGCCATAATGCTAGGGTGTTGCTAAGGTGTTCTGGGTGCTTGTTTGGGCGTTGTTAAGGTGTTATAAATGGTTGGTAGTGCATTGCTAAGGTGTTTTGAGTGATTGCCAGGGTATTGCAAAAGCCTTCAGGTGATTTTAGGAAGAAACAAGAGGTGTTTCCCAACACAAAATCATGTGCCATAATGCTAGGGTGTTACAAGTGGTTGCCAGGGTGTTGCTAAGGTGTTTTGGGTGGTTGCCAAGGCATTGCTGAAGTGTTCTGGTGATTTTTGGAAGAAACAAAGGGTGTCTGGCCACACAAAACCCAGTGCCTTAATGCTAGGGTGTTATGAGTGGTTGCCAAGGTGTTCTGGGTGGTTGCTAGGGCGTTGTTAAGGTGTTATGAAGGGTTACCAGGGCATTGCAAAGGTGTTCCGCTGATTTCTGGAAGAAATGAAGGGTGTTGTGCCACACAAAACTCACCACCATAATGCTAGGGTGTTATGAATGGTTGCCACAGTATTGCTAAGGTGTTCCAGGTGGTTGCTAGGGCATTGTTAAGGAGTTATGAATGGTTACTAGGGCATTGCAATGGTGTTCTGGTGATTTCTAGATGAAATTAAGGTTATCTGGCCAAACAAAACTCACCGCCATAATGCTAGGGTGCTATGAGTGGTTGCCATAGTGTTGCTAAGGTGTTCTGGGTGGTTGCTAGGGCGTTGCTGAGGTGTTATGGGTTGTAGCCAGGGAGCTCCTACATTGTTCTGGGTGGTTGCCAGGGTATTGCTAAGGTGTTGTAATGATTTTTGAAAGAAATTAAGGGTGTCTTGCCACACAAAACTCACCGCTATTATGCTAGGGTGTTGCAAGAGGTTCCCAGGGTGTTGCTAAGGTGTTCTGGGTGGTTGTCAATGTGTTGCTAAGGTGTTTTAGGTGGTTGCCCGGGCATTGCTAAGTGTTCGAATTAAGAAATGAAGGGCGTCTGACCACACAAAACTTACTGACATTATGTTAATGTGTTACAATTGGTTACCAGAGTGTTGCCAAGGTGTTATGGGTGGTTGCCAGGGTGTTGCTAAGGTGTTCTGGGTGGTTGCCAGGACATTGCTAAGGTGTTCTAAAGGTTACCAGGACTTGGTAAAGTGTTCTGGGTGTTTGCTAAGGTGTTTCTAATTTGCTTTGGTTGTTGGCAGGGCATTCCTAGAGTGATATAGGTGGTTGCTAAGGTATTATAGGTGGTTGCTAGGGTGTTATCAGGATATTTTGGTGACCACAAGTCCAATTTAAAAGTGCTTATAGCACAAATGCAGCGGGATGAGTAACTGTTCAGTAATAACTCCAAATATAATCATTAGTAATAGTGATGGATGACTAAACGAGTATCACTGAAACACAGTCACACAGAAGACATGCTGTTATCATTGCAGAAGTATTTAATCTGTGTGTTTAACACTCACACTCCCAGCTTTCTGCTTCAGCGCTCAAATCCATTTCATGTGTAACTTCACGGCTCCATCAACACCAGCACTAGCAGACCTGAACCAACAGCCAATTAAAGCAGGAGCAAGAGATCTGATTGGATGCTGGATGGATGGGGCATGTAATGACAGCGGTCCTTGCACCCAATTGGCTGTCAGTCTCTGATGCTCCACAGGGACGCGCTAATTGCACCTCTTGCACTCCTGCATTTCGCCAGTGTCTGATGAGATGCCAATAGAGGCCAAAGCGCACTTAACCGATCGATGATGGGAGCTGATAAACGAAGAGGCCGTCACACCCTTACACTACTTACTGAGAGACAAGTGCACACACATATAACTGCAGGCTTAAATAAAATTACATTAAATTAAAGTACACCATTACACCATTTTACTAAAGCTTCACTAGAGCAACAGAATATGTAACAAACTTAAACTTAGAAATGTTGATGTGAAAATAACTGAATTACAAAAATTAGGTTGAGGTACAGATTAAACAGATTAAACATCAAATTATGCACAGTAAACTGCATCTTTTTGTTGTTGCACTGCATTGTTATTAACTAAATCTAAATGCTAAAAGTGTCTTTATTATAAAAAAGTTATATATTATAAAATATATTATATGCAAAAACAAAATAAAATAAAATTAGATTAATACATGAAAAAACTTAATCTTAGAAAAAATAGAAATGTTGGCTTAGCAAATACTAAAATTATTAAACATTGACAGATATTAAGCATCTAAACTGCATATTTATGTTGTTGCACTCAGTGTTGTAATTAACTAAAACTAAACTATACAAAATATATTTATTATATAAAATGTTATATATTACAAAATATGTTACATGCAAAAAAAAAATCTAAACTGCAACTTTTTGTTGTGTTGTTACTGTTAACTAAAACAAAACATTAAAAATGGTATTCAGTAATTAAAACTGAAATGTAATAAATATTACACAAAAAAGACAAAATAAAAAATGGAAATCAGAAATATTAATTAAAATTATTTTAAATTACTAAAACAAAACGTTAAACCAATAAAGTGCATGACATTAAATTAAACTTAAAATCAAAAATAAAATAGACAAAGTTTTTAGAATATTTATAAATACTGTAACAGCACAGAAATAATACTGTATTTGCAGTATTTGCAGTAAGTTTTCTGTGTTTGTTGGAAAGTGAAAAAGATATCTATCCATCTATTGGCTCAATTATGACAGGTCGACTCCTAAGTGGGATCCTTCCCCCAGGGATTTTAAGAAAACATTTTTTGAAATTTTATTGATCTTCAGTGATTTTGCATCATTTCAAAGACACAATAAATCAGATCAGTAAGGTAATGCTGTCAACTGGCTGCTTTTTCCATCAAAACGCTCATAACGTGATTGGATGAGAGCTTGACAGATGGTGAAAGATGCCCCACAGCAACTTAAAAACTTTTAAAAATAAACCAATAAGCCATGTCATTATCAATGGCTAATTAAGCTTTTACCTGCTCATTAGCGTAAAAGCAACCAAGAAGAAAATGAACGTCTCAGGACCGTCTCCTCAGAAACAGCGTCTGACACTTTCGCCTGATTATTCACATGAATCTTTCAAAACATGTCCAGGTCACATCTCATTTCACAATCAAAAGAAAACATATCTGTCCGTAAATTAAGCCTAAGATTTTTTGCTTTGAGACCTTTTTATAGCAATTAAGCACATTTTGCTGAGATTTGTGTCCTTAAGAGTCAATCTCACATGAATTTCTGAAAGCTGAATCTATTCTTATATAGACATGTTGTGATTTTATCTGTGGGATCTTCTGCTTTAATTACTTTTCATAATGGTTACAAATGTACATTTACATCATGCAAATGAGCAGCGTGTAGCAGTAACACACCACGATATTGCTTTTACCTCCAAATGAGTATCATTTCTAACAGCAGTAATGTTTATGTCTGTTTCAGAGCAGAACACATTAGCTCAGACGATACAGCGAGGAGACAAAATTAGAATTATTTAACATGTGGCTCAATAAACTACACTCAGTTTAATGCTCTACATATGGAGTATTGAGATGCACTAAAGTACGACACACTGCACTTTACTGTACATTGCTTACTATCACTTTCACAACAGTATGTGAAACCATACATAGACTCCTGTAGCTCATGTAGGATGCAGGGTTGCCAAATCTGCATTTTTTCCACAAAATTGGGTTACCTTTAAACTGTTGCCATGGGGTGAAATTTAAGTATGGACATTACATATTTTGAGTTTTGAAATTTGGAAAACAGCCATTGGCTATTTAGTGCTGTATTTGACTGGCATGGGTTAGTTTTGTCGTGCAGATCTGGCAACCCTGGCTAAAGCAGAACAGACTCTTTCAGTTTAGGATTGTAGCATACATTTTCCAGCTGAACTAAATGATTTTTATTTCTATAAAAAAGAGCTAAAGGACAGTGGGGGCAGTCCCACGGTGGGCATGTAATGTAATCGGTGTACGACCAAACACCATGTAACACGCCTAGGGTTTATGAAACTCCATCATTATGCCCCAAATCATGGGACGGCGGGACCAAGCTGACCTATGTTTGTTTTTGAAAATGCAATGTTAAGTTACTAATATGAAAGCAGTGAACAGCAGTAATGTTTATGTTTGTTTCAGAGCAGAACACATTAGCTCAGATGAGATGGTGAGACAAAATGAGAATTATTTAACATGTGGCTCAAACTGCACTCGATATAATACTCTAAATATAGAGCGCTGAATTGCACTAGAGTACGACACACTGCACTTTACTGTACACTGCTTATTATCACTTTAAGTGAAACCATACACGGACTCCTGCAGCTCATGTTGGATACAGCGTTGCCAAATCCTCATTTCTCCATGAAATTGGACTACTGCTGCCATGGAAAGAATTTTAGGTAAGGAAATTACATATTTTGAGCTTTGATTATGGGATATTGTCACTGGCAACTCTGAGCTGTTTTTGATTGGCATGGGCTAGTTTTGTCACAAAGATCTAGCAACCCTGGCTAAAGCAGAGCAGACTCTTTCAGTTTGGAATTGTAGCATACGTTTTCCAGCTGAACTAAATTATTTTTATTTCTATAAAAAAAGCTAAAGGACAGTGTAGACAGTCCCACGTTGAGCAAGTGTATGACCAAACACTGTGTAACACACATAGTGTTTATGGAACTCCATTATTATGCCCCAAATCGTGGGACGGCGGGACTAAGATGATTTATGTTTGTTTTTGAAAATGCAATTTTAAAAAATTACTAATATGAAAGCAGTGAACAGCAGTAATTTTTATGTTGGTTTCAGAGCAGAACACATTAGCTCAGACAACATGGTGAGGAGACAAAATGAGAATTATTTAACATGTGGCTCAATAAACTGTGCTCAATGCAGCTCATGCTGGATGCAGGGTTGCCAAATCCGCATTTTTTCAACGAAATTGGACTACATTTAAACTGTTGCGTGGCGTGAATTTTAGGTATGGAAATGGCATATTTTGAGCTTTGATTATGGGATATTGTCATTGGCAACTTTGCACCGTTTTTGACTGGCATGGGCTAATTTTGTCACAAAGACCTGGCAACCCTGACTGTATTTATCAGAGCAGGCACTTTCAGTTTAGAATTGTAGCGTACATTTACTAGGTGAACTAAATCATGCCACAAGATGGCGGGACCAAGATGACCTATGTTATGTGAAATGTTAAATAAATGACTAATCTGAAAGCAGTGAGCCACTCGAGGCAACGTGTGAATGTGATTTTACCATTGATTTTACCAGTAGCATACTGCATTATTTCATGCCAGGATTAGAGCACAACTGTTCATTTTAGAATAAATATAGATTCGCTGTAAGTAAGTACAGAAACAGAGCTTTGTGTTTACTCATGGACTTTAGAAGGGCTGGTGATTATTAACATTCGCATGTAAATCCACGACTCCTGCCGCTCATGCTAATTAGATAATGCCTCACTTCTACTAGCATCACGCACTTGATGAACGCAGTCCTGCGAGATTGATTCTCCAGAGCGCCTGACAGCCCGGATTACCTTGACAAATTAATGGCTCTATAATTTGATTTTCCAAGGATAGCGATGTCTAAGTGACTCCTGAGGTGAGCAGGGAGACGTTTGAAGTCCATTTTCCACAGCCGGCGGATAATCACATCTATATGCTAACGACGTCTCACACTGGCCTTTCCCCAAACACACACACACACACACACACACCATAAACGTCCTTACATTCAAGCTTGTTGCTCCCTGTTGCAAACACAGATATTCCTTGTGGACAGACTGAAACTAGTGAAGGCTACCGAATGTTTTGCGAACTACAAAATGTTTCTGTTGCCTCTCGAGGGAGCGACTCTGGAGATGCAGATCTGAGATGAATTTCTCTCTTCAGTTGCAAGTGTTTGTTTTTGCATTCTGGGTTACGAGACAAACAAAGATCACTTTAGAATGCAACTTTCCCTTAAACAGTTTGACAACATTTTACTGCACACTGTAAAAAATAAAAAACAATTTGTTGAGTCAGCTTAAAATAATTTGTTACCCTGCTTAGTTCAGTCAACTAAAATAAGTTTAGTCAACTTGAAATGTTAATTTGTACTAAGTAACAACTTAGATATTTGTGTTTGCTAAACTTAACAGATGAGTAAGTAACCCAGCTGCCTTAAAATTTTAAGTTGATTCAACTCAAAAGTCTAAGTTGTCACTTAGTATAATTTAACATTTCAAGTTGAATAAACTTTGAAAAGTTTTTTGAGTTGACTGAACTTAAAATTAAGGCAGCCAGGTTACAAATTATTTTAAGTTGACTCAACAAATTGTTTTTTTTTTACAGTGCAGGATAAATAAATAAAAAAATATAACAATTATATTTAAAGTTTTATTAATAATTAAATCACTTTAAAAATAATTATAAAAAAAATTCTGAAAAAATAAACAAACATGAATTAACATGAATAAAGTTATACTTTATTAAAAAAAAAAAATTACCAGTTTCAGTTTAAATACTTAGTTAAATCAACTTAAAAAGTACAAATCATTTAAATTCTTAAGTTAAATCAACTTAAAAGTCATTTAAACTTATTTTATTATAGTGAGTTGAAATGACTTGTACTTTTAAGTTGATTTAACTTAAAATTAAGGCTGCTGAACTAAAGTTTTTAAGTTGAAACTGGAGAAAATGTTTACAGTGTAGGTGTAGAAACTATGTAGAAACTATTTTCACGCTAATAGGCCTAATTTCAGAAATAATTATGAAGAAACAACAAGTAACAAATCAAACTGAATGCGAACTGGTTGCAACTTCTGAAAATTTAGAGTATGCGTATCATGCTGTGCACCATATGATTATCTTTAAAACCCATTTTACACAAGGACCTGAAGTATACGTGTTGAAATGACTGTTATTACGCACCTAACATTAGTGATTATATTGACATGTTTGCTTCACAGCTAGAGTGACTATGGATGCGGTTTGTGAAGAGGAGCAGATCTATGGTCTGCAGACGCGGGTCGCTCCGTCAGCTGCTCCTGTCGATAGTCATTGACTCCAGAAGCACAGCAGACCATCATCATCCCTGACGCTCTGCCTCAGTTAGCATTGAATTAACGGCCCATCGCTGACGGCCACGGGCCATCGGTCAGATCACCGGCCACACAAAGACACAGAGGGAGCGCTGAATTAACACGACATGATGATCAGATCTGAAAGAAAATCCACATTCATACTGAATTATGCTAAACAATGCCAACTGCATGTGGTGAACGCATACTATTGCGATGCTACCCGCCCTTTTCTGAGAATGTGTGAGACTTCTGATTCAAGAATAACAAAAAACTAAAACTTTTTATGCTGGAAACTATAGTGTTCTTAAAATTAAGACAACACATTAAAATAATATGATCAGAAATCAGATCAGAACATGGAATTGCAAAATATGATTTTTTTTCCTCGCAATTCCAACTTTTTACTCTGAATTCTGGCTTGTGTTCTCACAACTTTTTTGTTTATGTCGTGCGATTGAGTTCACGATTCACAATTCCGATTCACAACTCACAATTCTGACTTGCAATTCTGTTCACAACTCGTAATTCTGAGTTCACAAGTTCATGACTCACAGTTCTGAGTTTACAACTCGCAATTCTTTGTTTACGACTTGCAATTCTGAGTACAAGACTCACGATTCTTTGTTTAAGACTCACAGTTCTGAGTTCACAACTTGAATTCTTTGTTTACGACATGAAATTAGTACAAGAGTACAAGACTTACAATTTATTGTTTACGACTCGCGATTCTGAGTTAACAACTCATGATTCTTTGTTTACAACTTGCAATTCTGAATACAAGACTCACAATTCCTTGTTTACGTCTCACAGTTCCGAGTTCACAACTCGTGATTCTTTGTTTACGACTCACAATTCTAAATTCCCAACTCGCGATTCGTTGTTTACGACTCGCAATTCTGTGTATGTGACTCACGATTCGTTTACGTATTGCAATTCTGAGTTTACGACTCGGAATTCTTTGTTTATGAATCACAATTATGAGTTAACAACTCACGATTGTGTGTACACGACTCACGATTCTTTGTTTACAACTCACAATTCTGAGTCAATGACTCGCGATTCTGTTTACGACTTGCAATTCTGAGTACAAGACTCGGTGATTCTTTGTTTACGCCTCACAATTCTGAGCTCATGACTCGCGATTCTGTTTACGACTTGCAATTCTGAGTACAAGACTCGTGATTCTTTGTTTACGTCTCACAATTCTGAGTTCACCACTCGCGATTCTGTTTACGACTCGCAATTCTAAATTCATGACTCATGATTCGTTGTTTACAACTCGCAATTCTGTGTACATGACTCACGATTCGTGTATGTATTGCAATTCTGAGTTTACGACTCAGAATTCTGTTTATGAATCACAATTATGAGTTAACGACTCATGATTCTGTGTACACGACTCACGATTCTTTGTTTACATCTCACAATTTGAGTTCACAACCCGTGATTCTTTGTTCGACTTGCAATTTTGAGTTCACAACTCAACATTCTTTGTTTACGACTTGCAATTTTGAGTTCACAACTCTGAATTCTTTGTTTATGTATCACAATTATGAGTTAACAACTCACGATTCTCTGTACACGACTCGCGATTCTTTGTTTACATCTCACAATTCTGAGTACAAGATTCTTTGTTTACGACTCACAATTCTGAGT